>ML786094.1:172255-215352 GCA_009831015.1 Picea engelmannii
TTGAATGTGGCCTTCCTTCTTTATTTCTCCTCCATGACTTTCCTTTGTAGGGTTGTTTCCCTTTCACCACCAATGCCAGATCTGAATTGTGAGATCTTCCATTGAGATTCTTTTTGCGCTCCTCCTCTTGCAGAAGAATACCTGTCAATTCATCAAAAGTAGGGGCCTTTTCCCTAGTTGCAAGACCAATAATGAACATTTGATATTCATTCAACATGCCATTTAATGTGACAGTGACCAGGTCAGTACTAGAAATCTTTTCACCAATATCTCCTAGCTTATCTTTCAAATCTTTGATTCTAGAAAGAAAGTTATTGATATTTTCATTCTCCTCCATCTTAATTGAAATAAGCTTACTCTTCAAAAATAATACATGGTTTGTGTTCGTCGTCTCATACAAACCTTTAAGTGTCTCCCAAGTTTCATGGGAGGTTTTTCATTCCCTAATGCATGGGATGATATTTTCCTTGATATACATCCTCAATAACACCTTCGCTTTAGTCTCTCATTGCTCCCAATCTTGAACTAAGGTTGCTGGGGCTACTGTTTTTGCTTCATCTCCACATGCAATCGACCAAACATTGTATCCTTCCATCAACGTCTGCAACTTAAACTTCCAATTGACATAATTTTCCCCATCTAACTTACTTGATTCATTTATATATGAATCTGCCATGATAGTTGTCATCTTTAAAAAACACTAAAATCACTTTAAAATGATCTAGGCCTTTTAGAACCCAATGTAGAAACTCTATACCAATCAATAATTAAAATTGTGACCCCAATCACAATATCATCTCATCTTCACAAGATAAACATGTTGAACCCTTACAAATAAACACACCTTTTAGATTAAAACACTACCACCATTATATTCTTGAATAAATGATATGTTAAAATTAACTTTCCATTCACTTAAATCCAACACCAAAATTACTAGCACTATAAAAAAAATTACTTTCTACTTCCAAAATTACTACAACCACTTTTGTTTTCTTATGTCTTCCAAAATTCAACCATTAAAAAAAAAAATTCTCTCATCCTTTACACAATACAAAGAACTTCTTTCACCAAATCTACATTCACCCATAAAAGAATAAAAACTTCCTTTTTACTGAAATTTTCCAGCCATTCAAAAATATCTTCTAGCTATTCAAAACATATGTAAAACAAAATTCTTTTTACTGAAATTTACCAGCTTATACCTTCACGGCCTCTTAAAAAATTGAATTTCTGGACTCCAATAGCCCCAAGAGTCCACAACTCGCCCTCAGACACGGAGCAGCAAATTATCTGATTGACTGAACCTCCTTCACATTTAGAGCAGACAGGAACCTCCTTCGCAAACTCTGTCTCACGGCCCTCTGTCTCACGACAAACAATAGTGACGTCTCTCAACATTGTTTTGGCTCTTACGGCCCTCACAACTCTCAGACCTCACTTCTCTTTAACGTAGGTCAACACACCTCACAGTGCTCACGATTCTCAGGCCTCTCCGGCTCACATGGCCCTCACAGATCTCTTGGCTTTGATACCAAATCAGAGAACTCACACACACAAAGAGACATGAAGAACATACAAAACAGCTTGTTCTATTGCATTAGAGGCATGAGTATTTATACAGTGGTGAGATGAGATCCACCGTTGATTAGTTTCAAGATCAATGGTTGGAATTGCTTCTTCCAGATGTTTTTGGTTCTTTTAAGAGTTTACCGAAGTTGGTGAAGTCGGTGCATTTATTGCAGGCTTATCTCTATCAACTACTAGACTGGTTGTTTAATTAATTTCTAACACATATATGCCCAGCGAGTCGACACAAGAACTCCTGTGTATATGGCAGTTGTTATGGAGAATCTTGCAGTTGTTATGACGGCACAAGAAGATTCCAAAGATTAATTGGGAGGAAGTCATTCTCCGCACAACCAAATTCCTACACCATTGTTTTGAAACTTATCACAAATTATACAATTTAATATTATTATAACTTTAAATCATTATTGTTTAACATATTACTCTCAAATAGGGACTAAGCTGCTTGCAGCTCTTGTTTAATCTAGCTCTTTTCAAAAGGTTTATTATTATCGACGTAATTAAACATAATGACTCATAAAAATGTAAGGAATGACTTTAAAGTATAAAAGATTAAATTGTAAATATCCATATTTTAATTATTTGACATTTTTTTTTTGCCTTTATTAATAATGTTTTTTTAATACTTTTATTTATTCACCTAATTGGTGAAGTAAATAGGAAAAAACATTACTATAATAAACGTGTGGATTACATAATTTCCTTATCAGTTTTTAGGGATTAAACAATAGACAAAATACAAACTACGCAAATATTGGATTACATAATTTCCTTATCAGTTTTTAGAAGATCACACAATAGACAAAATACAAACTACACAAATATATGAGATTGAGATTCACAAAAGAAAAGAAAAAAAAAAAAATTGAATTTTGAAGGATTTATATATCAATTTTTTTTTTTTATATTCCTTTCAGAAATTACATTCGACCATACAAGAATATTTCAGTAACAAGGAACCGTTATCCATGTTTCAAATTTCAAGTGTGTATATGTTAACCAAATTAAACCGATTCAATCTGGATATGCTTAAAGGACATCAAATGTATTAATATATAATTATATTTACCTGTGATTCACGAGTTCAATCAATAAAATCAATAAAAGAACTTCTCTTGTCTCAAACTCAAACACCATCCCTCATGGCATTCGACCATCGAAATTCCATTCATCCACAACCTTGACACCTTCCATTCCACCACCAAAATACGAGTTCAACATACTTCACTACTACGTTAATCAGAATCAAATACTATTACTTTAAGCGTTAAGCACAATCAAATACTATTACTTTAAGCACAATAACTTGTGGCAATCAAGTGTTGTATTCATACTATTAACGGAAAGATTGTGACATGCACAAGGGTTATGACATGCAATCACAATCAAATACTATTACTATTAACGGAAAGATTGTAACATGCACAAGGGTTATGGCATGGAATTACAATCAAATACTATTGCTTTAAGCACAATTAAATGTGGCAATCAAGTGTTGTATTCATATTATTAATGGAAAGATTATGACATGTACAAGGGTTATGACATGTAATTGTAGCTTTTAATTCGAAGGAGAGGATGATCTATATTTCCTTTTCATTAAATCTTATCCATATATTGCCTATTTTTTTATCAAAAGACTATTTAATTTGGCACTTTTCAATAGGTAGATGTCTATGTTTTAATTATTTATCATTTTTTTTTATTAATAATGATTTTGTATATGTATCTTAGACATAGATTTATCAAATCAAATTTATTAAAATATAAATTAAAAAGAAATTATACCTAAATAAATTTGATCCCTCTAGATATTTAATAAATTTGAGTTATATATATATATATATATATATATATAGGAAATAACATTACCTGATGACATTTTCAATATCTCTCCCATAATAAATTATAGAGCATCTCACAATAAAAACATATGTACTAGATATAAGAATAATAAAATAATAAAAAATAATTATCATGAAATTTGTAATTATAATAATTAACCCATGTATATATTTATAATGTATATATTTGTAATATATAAATGATAATTTTATATTACTATGTATTATCTTATCCCAAAGATTCATTAATATTAATATTATTCTTATTATTAATTATTATTACAATAACAATGATTTTGGGTTGGTTATCCACAACATGCAAATGCCTCCTACTTAAATTATTAATTCATTTTATGAGAATTATTCAATGAAATCATTAGTATAGATTTGGAATTCCATGTCTAAATGGTATAGAGAATCCCACATAACTTCTTCCGAAGAAGTGAAATGTTATCATTATTTTAGTGTTTGATAAAGATAAGCATTTTGAATTGGATAGAATGTCCATCAAAATCTTATTATATTATGAAAGGAAACATCAATACAACTTAGATATTCTTTATAAATGGAATGGCAATCTTTTGATGAGATTTCTCACCATTTTTCTAGTAAGAGTTTTAAGAATATTTAGATATTATAGACCAAGATAACTAGTGAAAATATATGGATCGAAATCCCACATCCTTATTCACCTCCCTATCATCCTTTCTAATCAAATCATGTGTTGGTGCACCATATATGGACAAAACCCTTTGTTATATCTTGCATGATTTTATCTCATTATTCAAGTGAAGAGGAATGGACATTCCCCATTTTTTAAGAAACATAGAAAGGGATGATTTCAACAATAATGATGCAAATAGGCATAGGCATAAGAACTTTGAAATAACTAGAAACCTTTTCAAAAGCAAGAAATAAACAGATCCCATATTAGCACATCCATGTTTTGTTTTCATGTTTCTAACCTCTAAAACACCCAAAGAATCTCACTCTTTCATTATGGTTAGGAACAAATACATGTTTGTTAGTCCCATTCATACCTTAATAAACGCATTCATAACTTAATAAACACATTGAAGCAAACCCTATCATCCTTTCTAATCAAATCATGTGTTGGTGCACCATATATGGACAAAACCCTTTGTTATATCTTGCATGATTTTATCTCATTATTCAAGTGAAGAGGAATGGACATTCCCCATTTTTTAAGAAACATAGAAAAGGATGATTTCAACAATAATGATGCAAATAGGCATAGGCATAAGAACTTTGAAATAGCTAGAAACCTTTTCAAAAGCAAGAAATAAACAGATCCCATATTAGCACATCCATGTTTTGTTTTCATGTTTCTAACCTCTAAAACACCCAAAGAATCTCACTCTTTCATTATGGTTAGGAACAAATACATGTTTGTTAGTCCCATTCATACCTTAATAAACGCATTCATACCTTAATAAACACATTGAGGCAAACCCAAACTTATTTCAAACATCAAGTGAGGAACTCTTACCATGGTGATATTGTGGCAACCAATGCAAGGCGTGTGGCAACCAATGCAAGGCTTTAGGATTGCATTCAAGAAAGGGACATTGAAGGAAGCCATGGATATTTTTAGTAATATACAATAACAAGGTATTCCTGTGGATTCCATAAGTTGTATTTTCATTATGTAGTGGTTCACGAATTTCAAGGCACCGAAAGAGGGGAGGAATGTGCACGATGACATGATTAGAAGTGAGTTTATTACCAATGTCTTAGTGGTTAATAAAATAATTGAAATGTATGAGAAATGTGTGTGCATGTAAGAAGAACACTATGTCTCTAACATGATTTCCGAGCACGATTTGTTTTCTTGGAAGTATTTAATTATTGGGTTTTCCTACAAGACTATTTAATTATAGAGTTTTCCTTGAGGGCCTCGAAGAGGAGTTGATTCATTTGTTTGGATATATGAAATATGAAGGGTGATATTGAATTGGAATAATTTTCAAGGTGTCCTTTTGCAATGCAATCGATAGGGTTTGGTGGACTGAGACATTAGGTATTACAAATTGACGAAGACATAATGCAAGTTTTTTTATTTGATGTAACAATATGTGTGTATTGTGTTTATATGTGCATAATTATAAAACCTATTAATTTTTCTCAATAAATATAATGTGTTTCCCGGTAAGATATCCATAGAAAGTACAAGTTTATTTATTTATATTTCTAAAATGGTTAAAGAAGTGGCTATTCCTAACACTCGAGACATTTACCAACCAATTCACAAGTAATGATTTTTTTTTTCTATATATAATTAGATTTGTGTTCCAATGGCAAGCTAAACATATGGTACACAAATTTTATATATATTATAAAATTATATATATTAAAAAATATAATAAATTATGAAGTACACACAAAAAAATGAAATATAGATGTAAATATTCAAATTTTAATAGAACTTAGAAACTAAAACATTTACATGATGATGATACAAATTCAATCATACAACTAGTACTACATCAATGATTGTAAAATGAAAAAAACTCAAGAAATTCAAACAACTTTCTCATTAAATCATTAAAATCAAAATGTGTTACATAGATGTCAAATCCTAACTCACTACTACAGACTACATGCTACTATAGGTGGGAATGTCAATGGATAATACAAAATATAGTATATACTAAATCGTAGATGGAATAATCCCATAGCACAAGATTGTCAGTAGTCCTCCATGTCGTCATCATCAAAATCACCATGACTTCCACTTCTCTCTCCTCCATCCTTAAGATTTTTCTCTATATCCAATCCAATCTATGCATCTACTAGTGTGGAGGATGAACCCTAAAGAGGTTAATCATCATCAAAAGTGACCATCTCTAGCACTGGTTCATTAAGATCCAAGTTGGTCAATGCTAACTCAACACTATTGTCGAAACCCATATCATAAGAAAACACATCCCACATCTTTGTCTTTACCTTCAACCAATTCTCCCTCTACTTGTAAATAAGATGCAAGATGGTGTGCACATACACCATTATCTCTTTCATGAACTACATAATCCTTCTCTTCTTCAAAATGTATAAATTCCCATATGTGTTTTAATTCCTCTCACAACAAGAGGATGAGGTAACCTGAGAGAGGAGCCTCATGGATAATTGTTGTAGAAGAGGGAATGTTTCCCCATAATTTGTCCACCAATAATAGGGATTCTTACCCCCCTGTCTTTAAGCACATCATAGCCTTGAAATCTCCTAGTGCTAGTGGAACACTCTACAAAGACCTCCTCAACCTCATCAAGGGAATATGTATGATGATATATCCATCTAAATGGATCATTCCTCCAATATGAAAGATCACATTCAATGTGAGGAGGGAGTCTGCATGAATTCCCAGCATTGAGCCATTTACTGTTGTAGTATTTGGGATTCAATGAGTGGTGCAAGGAATGTAAAGATGTGAAATTATTATCCCACCTGCTAATAATAATATCCTTTCTGGTGGTGAAAAATATCTCTGATGATGTCCCATACTTGGGGGACTCCTTATATAAAATAATTATCCTCACAAACTCAATCATGGAATCCCACTCCTCATAAAACTATCCTAGGATGGGTTGTTTTGTGTCTCTAAACCATAACAAAGAGATGATAGGGTCCATGATAATAATGGTAATATCTATCCTCCCCCACCAAGCATCATCTAACATTGTATCATTCACCTTTTTTGAAGAAGCTTGATCTATTTTTCTCTAAAAACACAAAAACTATGAAATAACCATGGACCCAAGAGCGGTATTGACCTCCCTCGACCTCTTAATCATGATGAATGAGGAGGAAAACCACGTACCTACAATATTAAAAAATGATAGATGTGTACTCTTTATAGATTGTAATGGAATAGATACTGTTTTGTGCAAAATTGTGGATATGGAGTGCATCCTCAACAGGACTTCCGATCCATGTCACATATGAAGCAATGGATTTAAGTGTTAAATTTAATAAATGAACAATGCAAGGTGTCAAAAATTTTTGTGGATATTTATCTTCAACAATCATGCCAATGACCTTGCAAACAGGTGCATTATCTGCAATAATTTGCACACAAGAATGAAAACCTACATATTAAACAACTTTAATGAACATGTCAGCCATATATTATGAAAACTTGTATTTTCCAAGAGAATTCACTACTTTCAAGAAGATTGGTCCATTCAAGAAAGACACAATGAATTTGATGAGTGGATAGTGTGTTGCATCTATCCATCCATCAAAAATAATACTAACACTAGATGAGGGCCATGTTGATTTAATAGGATATAGAATTTGTCCACCTATTTCATTTCCTTAACCAACAATGTGGTTCAAAGCTTCTTTGAACCAAGAGGCATGTACCTTGATGGAGTCCCTTGAGCTAGAGATCTACAAATATCAATAAACAAAGGAGACCATGCAACATGAAATGAGATGAAGCTTACATAGAACAAAAAGAACAATGGTCAAATCAATCTCATCTCACTTCTCTTGCTGAAATATCTTATCCATTGGACCGATTTCCCTCCTTTTGGTTGCTTGAATTGCAATCCCACTCCTAAATGGATAATTGTTAGATGGTTTCCTCAATAATGGAAGAATATCCTCATTTTTTGTTTTCCTAGATGTTGATGCCATGATCCCCTCACCAATGTTGGACTCTCTTTCCAATTATCTTTGTTCAGATGTGCTCACTCCTTGACATGATCCATGTCAACAAGGTGTGCTTAACAAATGGCCTTTTTCTTGAAATTAGGTGATATTAAATTGATTATTTCAAAAAACATTCCATACCCCCTTTAACTCGACCCCTCGCCCTTGATGTATTGAAACATACTTACACAATGGATACTTTGAATCTTGAGCCTGCTATCTTACTAAAAGAGTGTTTTTTTCAACATTTGAAGTTGTTGTTGCAACCCCACTTCCAGTAGATGGAACACTAACATACCCCAATGAAAATGAAAGAGGGGGGACAACATTAGTGGTGTTGATAGTATGGTAGCTGCAGGAGGTATTAACCTCCACGTGTAACCCTGATGAGAATAGAATATTCTGGAAAGCAAGAAGAAACACTAAAGAATTGGACATAACCCTATAAGACAAGTCAGATAAAGGAAATATTGAGTTTTGAGCCTCCATAGTGAGAAGTCAGCCTAGAAAGCCAAGGAGAAGTAGTATAAATATAGGGCACCAAAGCTCATTTATCACACACATATTGCAACTGCAAAAATGTAAGAGTACACACTGCATAAACTTAGAAAGTGCACAATTCTAGAGAGTAGCTCCAACTGCATCTAATGAAACCTGTATTCTCGATTTAGGCTTGGACTTTTTATTTTTATGGTTTGGAATTTTTGTCTTGTGTGCTAGCTCTGGAGAGATGTGCGCTACATTGATTAGCTATTAGGCTTAGGGTTTTCTTCCAGAACTATTCTATGTCAAGGTTAAGGTGCTCAGGGGTAGCTTAGGCCTATGGTTGGGTGACAATATTTTTATGTTTTCTATGGTTAAATGAACACACCTATTATTTATAATAGTTTATGGGCCCACCCTATCTTCAGATAGTCTAACCGTTGGAAGATAGATTAGGAGGATTTGTTCAGTTACAGTGGCAGTTGCAGTCAAAGTTTTTGTTGCAACAACGAGACCCTAACTATCTTGTTGAAGCACCTTAAGTGAATAGATTGATCTAATTTTCGGATATACTAGTCCGTCTTCAGCTAGCACACCTCCTAGTACTCTGAGGAAGCTAATACGTCAAGTTTGAGATTTTGGTAAAATTCAAAGATTGACCAAGTCAAGGTAGTCATGACTTACTCTATGAAGTCAGAAAACAAGTTAGAAGGGAATTCTAAATTTAGAGCATGGAATACAAGGATTTATCTCATCCTTACCAAGAATAATGTGTTTTATATCGTGAAAGGAGAGATCATAGAACAACAATTTGAAAAAGGAAAAGAGAAGGAAACTCAAAACCTTGAAATTATGGAGAAGTTTAAGGACAGTGGAATCAATTCAATGAGTATCAGAGTGGACTCTGTAAAAGACCACTTGATAACCTAAATATCTCATATTTACTCATATAAGAAGACGTACAATACCCTAATTAATCTCTTCTTAGTCAAAAACATTGGACAAACAATGAGTCTAAAGAATGAGCTTCGTGACATGAAAATGAATGATGATGAAAGCATAACATCATACTTTTTGAGAATCTCTCAGTTAAGAGATAAACTAAAAGATATTGAAGAAATCATTTCATAGAAGGAAGTGGTAAATATAGTACTCAATGGTCTTCCAAAGACATGGGATGCATTTTCCGCAAGCGTGAATACAAGGAAAGAGTATCCCACATTTGAAGAACTTTGGACTTGTCGTTCATAAGAAGAATAAAGGATTAATGCAAAAGAGAAATCTCAAAATAAATACGATGATCAAGCTTTCACAACAAAGTTCAATAATTGTAGGAATACGAAGAAGTTTGTCTCAAGGAAGAAACCAAATCAAGAAAAGGATATGTCAAAAATAAAATGATTCAACTATCGAAAATATGGTCACTACAGGAACCACTGTCATGAGTTAAATAAAATGAAGGAAACAAACGAAGCATTAGTTATCGAAGAAAAGGAACCCTCAAAGAAGGCCAAGAAGGATAAAACAAACTTATTCTTCTAAGACAAGGTAAGAATATTCTTCATATTTCTTGTACATACCATGTTTACATAGTTTATGTACATATCTTGCATATCTATTTCTTAGAATATAAGATGTTCAAGTGAAACAATACCTATGGAAGACTAATAAGATAAGTATTGATATCATGATGACTACAAGTCAAGAAATACACATGAAAAGATGAAGTACTTTGACAACTCTTTGGTAACAATTCATGTGGAAGCTATTATATAAGTAACAATTGCCACATAAGCCAAAATCAGAATCAAACCTGAAGAGACCCAGAAGAAGTCAAAATAGAGGAAATTAGAAAAATACTTGTGTCACATGGAAGAAGTCAATAAGAATGCAGATGAAAGTGTGGAATATCTTAGATGGAGGGAGATGATTACAGAATTCCAAAAGAATAGCATGCATTCATGCATGAAGAAAAGATTAGGAGGGAGCTAATTCTAAATAATATGATCCATTTAGGATTATGAAGTATCTATCCATGTTCCCATTAAAAGTGGTAACCATGAAAAACAACACATGTTCAATTTGACTTTAGAATAATTCTTCTTCGAAAAAAAGCCTTAAAGTATCCTTGTTTGTATATATACATTAATGATCCTATGATGAATGAAAAAGTTGGAATCTTCAGCACATGGAATCTATAGAATACTCCATCGACCTAAGAGCTAAAGAGAAACATGAGGAAAAAAATGAAGATTCCAAGAGAGAAATAAAATACAGAACAACCAGTTATTATACCGAGAATCACAAGACTACCAAATTGGTTTGAACCCACTAGAAGCAATCAAGAAGAAGAAATGTAAGTTATGATGAAGAACAATATATGTAAGAAATTGTGAATTTTTTTTATGAATAGAAGCATTGCGAGACTCAAAAATAAGAGGTTCTTCCAGAAGGAGGATAAAACTATGATAACATCTTGTTATTGTACACAAGATGTACCTCTATCTAATCTATTATATCTCTTGCAGTATCCATGGATTGAAGTTTACATTAGTTGGTTGTAAAGGAATACTCTCCCAATAGAGAATTTGAGGAAGAATCTTATGTAAATCCATCTCAAGGTCTTGAGGTATACCAAAAAGTGACCCATGTATGCAGATATAAGAAGACCTTGTATGGATTCAAACAACTTGATGCAAAGTATCTCAGATACAATAGAAGCGTGGTGAAAAATGTTAATATTATGGTAGATGCAGGAGGTATTTACCTCCACGTGTAAACCTAACGATAATAGAAGACTCCGGAAAGAAAGTGAAAACCCTAATGAGTTGGCTAATAACCCTAGAAGTCTTATCGGCTCAAGAAGATAATTTATATTAGGTTATTAGCCTCCAAGAGAAGAAGTCGGCTATAATTAATAATAATATACTGAACAGACATATACCAAGAAGGAGAAGTCGACCCCATCAAATCTGGCAGAACCACTATAAATACAGGGTGCCAGTTCTCATTTAACACATCTCATAATTGTAGAGCAACAACCGGTGCGCACTGCAGTTCCCAGTTTGGTGTGCATGTGTGGAGGAGATTTGCAGGTGCAACTGCTGCAGCAACCAGTTTTTAGTGTTGGCTTGGACTATCTCTTGGCTAGGGTTTGGACTATCTGATCAACTATTGTTGGTGCACTATCCATGAAGGAAGATGCGCTACACCTTGTTTGGCTATCTAGCCTAGGGTTTTCTTCCAGATTAATTCTCAGACAAGGTTAAGGTGCTCGGAGAGTGGCTTCGGCCTATGGTTGGGTGGCGAGGGTATCGTCAATGGTAAAATGAGCACACAATATTCTATATTCTAACAGGTTATGGGCCCACACCTCCTTCATTCAGTCTAAAATGATGGAAGGAAACATATCTACTAGGATATTGAGCTCGATGAGGAATTTTCGCTAGGGTTACTAGCAGAAGCAACTTCCAAGACACTGCTGCTAGGGTTACTAGCAAGAGTAGTTGAAGAAACCCTAATCCTCTTATTGAGGCACCTTAAGTGAATGGATTGACCTAATATCTAGACAGATTAGTGTGCCCTAGCCTAGCGCATCTCCTGATACTCTCATCAAGCCAAGATGTGAAGTTTGAATTTCTAGTCAAATCTAGGGTTTGACCAAGTCAAGCAACCATGACCAACTCTATGAAGTCTAAGAACAAGTTAGATGGATCCTCTAACTTCAAAGCATGGAAGAAAAGGATTGGCCTCATCCTTTCCATGAATAAAGTGTTGGATATCGTGAAAGGAAAGATCATGATGCCAGAGTTTGAAGAAGGAAAAGATAAGGAACCACATAATGTTGCAGCTATGGAGAAGTTCAAAGATGTTGACATCAATTCCATGAGTATCATAGTGGAATCTATAAAAGACCACTTAATACCCTACATCTCCCATCTTGACTCATAAAATAAGATGGATGATGCCCTAACAAATCTCTTCTCAGTCAGAAACATTGGACAAGTTATGAGTCTGAAGAATGAGCTCTGTGACATGAAGATGAATGATGATGACAGCATAACATCATACTTTGTAAGAATCTCCTCGTTAAGATATGAACTACAAGCTATTGAAGATATCACTTAAGAGAAGGAATTGGTGAACATAGTACTCAATGGTCTTCCCAAAATGTGGGAGGGATTTGCTGCAAGCATGAACACAAGGAAGGAGTATCTGACATTTGAAGAACTTTGGACTTGTTGTGCTCAAGAAGAATCAAGTATCAATGCAAAAGAGAAACCCCAAAAGAAGTACGATGATAAAGATTTCATAGAAAGATTCAAGAACTTCAGGAACAAAAGGAAATTTGGTTCTAGGAGGAAGCCAAATCAAGAGAAAGACATTTCAGAAGTGCAATGCTTCAACTACTGAAAGTATGGTCACTACAAGAATCATTGTCCCGAGCTAAAGAAAATGAAGGAGAAACAAGAAGCATCGATTGCTGAAGAAAAGGAACCTACAAAGAAGGCCAAGCAGGGTGGAATAGACTTCTTCTTCTAAAAGGTAACAACACTCTTCTTATTTCTTGTACATATCTTGTTTGCATCGTCTCTGTACTTATCTTGTATATCTATCTCTTGGAAGATAATATGTTCCAAGAAGAACTATACCTATGGAAGAACAAACAAGATGAAAATAGATATCATTAGATAATACACATGAAAGGATGAAATACAAATCATGTGGAAGCTATTGCAAGATAAGCCAAATCAATCATGAAAAGACTTAGAAGAAGCAAAGACAGAAAGAAGTCAACAATCGAGAGGAAATTGGAAAAAGACTTATGACGTTTTGTAGAAGACAACAAGATAGAAGTGTGGACTCGGTTAGACAAGAGAGCCAATTATATATTGCAGAAGACAATAAGGATGTAGATGGAAGCGTGGACTCTATTAGATGGATGGAGATAATCCTATGATCCATTGAAGATGATGAAATATATATATCCATGGTAGCAGCCATGAAAGACAGTACTTGTTCAGTTCAACCGCAGAAGAAGACTTCTTCAAAGAGAAGCCTTAAAGTATTCCTGGTTGTCCATCTAGATTCGTGATCCTATGATGAAAGGAAGAAGTGGAATCTCTAGGGCATGGAATCTATAAGAAACTCCATGGACCCAAGAGATAAATAAAAACATGAAGAAGAACATAAGGATTCCAAGAAAGAAAGAGAAACCCGAACAACCAGTCATTGTATCAAGAATCAAAAGATTACTAGCCTGATATGAACTCACTAAAAGCAATCAAGTAGAAGAATTGAAAGTTGCAATAAAGAACAGTGTATGGAAGGCTTATGAATAAAAGCATTGGGAGACCAAGAACTAGAGGTTCTCCCAGATGGAGGGAGAAGACTATGATGATTACTTGTTACAGTAAACCAGACATATCTCTACACGAGTCATTATATCATCCACAACATCCATGAGTTGGAGTTCTAAATCAGATGAATACAAAGAAATGTTCTCCAGAGAAATTTAATAAAGAACGTATGAAGAGCAATCTCAAGACTTTGAGGCATATCAGAAAGAGACCCTTGTATGCATATAAAATAAGATAACTTGGTGGAAGAACCTCCAGTGCACAACAGAAGCGTGGTGAATATTTCCTATAACATCAAGATGACTACTCAGTAGATCAGATCTCATGATGACATAAGAAGTGTCACATGGATATGTTCTAGTTTTCCAACTATGATATACTCTATTGTTCATATCTACATGAAGCCTTCACAGTTTTCTAGACTAAAGTATATTTGAAATCAAGCATTACATTATCCATGATGAAGTCCAGAAAGGAGAAAATGATTTCTCCAATACATATCTCCACAAATGAGTAGATAAGCAGACATTTTGGTAAAGCTTCTATCCAAGATGAAAGAGTTTGCATACTCAAGCTGGACCTCGTGGAAACAACTTCCTTATTGAAAAAGGAAGAAATGAGTCCCAGGTTGGGAGGGAGCACTGAAAATATTATTGAAGACATTCATTGAAAAATAGTCCATCTTGGACAAATGATTTCCTGTTCGGAAAGTGGATTGAGATTTGTGACGGATAGTGACTTCCCATTGTGGTTAACATGGGAAGTAGTCTGATTGCTGATGTATCATAGAAAACGACTTCCCATTGTGGTTAACATCGGGAGTGGTCTAGGGAAATGTCTCTTCTTGAGGGTTACTCAAGAAGACTGACCCGCCTCGCCGGACAACGATTTCTCATTGTGGTTAACATGAGGAATTGTCTGTTTCGGAGGCTGATTCATGACAGTCTTTTCCTCTTGCGATTAACAGAGGAAATAGTCCGAACAATCATTCCTTAGGGTTTATACATTCTCTCCAGGGTGCAATTTGATTAGTGTAGGAGGAATGGCCAAGGTGGGGAATGGTCCAGGCTCAGCAATCAAGGACAGACATTCCTTAGGGTTTATACGTTCTCTCCAGGGTGCACTTTGATTAGTGTAGGAGGAATGGCCCAGGGTGGGGAATGGTCCAGACTCAACATTCCTTAGGGTTATACATTCTCTCCAGGGTGCACTTTGATTAGTGTAGGAAGAATGGCCCAGGGTGGGGAATGGTCCATGTTCAAAAGATAGGACAATTATTCTTCCTTTCTTGAGAAGAATAGTCCAGATATCTCATTATTCTACTGTCATAGATGTGATTGAAAGATTGGCTCAGATAATTCAGTTTATATCATAACATTATTTCTATGCAGGTTTTTATCAGATGTTTGTTATGAAGACTGTATGACAGTAGATGAAGACTATTGTGGTGGATATGTTCCACTGTTCATGATTATACGTTGTTGATCAAATAATTGTGTGTTACTTGGTGTGGTCGTGTACCACTGGATTTTAGTTATGTACTACTATGGATAGACACAATTGTGTTCTATTCTTGTTCTAATTGCCTTCAAGACTATCAACAATTTATTGGAGATAATCATCATCCAGACGAATGATGAACAAAGATTTTCCAGATGGAAAATAGTTTAGAGCATTATAAGAATGACTCTTGTATCACTATATGGTGTGGGTGACTGATCTAGCATCATGTGTGATTACTCAGATGAATTATGGTTTTGAGAGATGATGCAGTTGATGGTGATGGTGATGCTCATGATCTAGTCACGAGATAGTCTAAATGACTATGTTGATGCTACGGGGTAAATGGTATGTTTTTGTGCTCAGGACCATTACCTATAATACCTCCCTAACTAGGAGGGAGTGTTAATATTATGGTAGCTGCAGGAGGTATTTACCTCCACGTGTAAACCTGACAAGAATAGAAGAGTACAGAAAGCAAGAGAAAACCCTAATCAGTTGGCTAATAACCCAAGAAGTCTTGTCAGCTCAAGAAGATAATTTATATTAGGTTATTAGCCTCCAAGAGAATAAGTTGGCTAGAATTATTAATAATATACTGAACAGACATATACCCAGAAGGAGAAGTCGGCCCCAACAAATCTGGCATAACCACTATAAATACATGGCACCAGTTCTCATTTGACACATCTCAGAATTGCAGAGCAGCAACTGGTGCACACTGCAGTTCCCAGTTTGGTGCGCACGTGTGGAGGAGAGCTACAGGTGCAACTACTACAGCAACCAGTTTTTAGTGTTGGCTTTGACTATCTCTTGGCTAGGGTTTGGACTATCTGATCAGCTATTGTTGGTGCGCTATCCTTGAAGGAAGATGCACTACACCTTTTTTGGCTATCTAGCCTAGGGTTTGCTTCCAGAGTAATTCTTAGTCAAGGTTAAGGTGCTTAGAGGGTGGCTTTGGCCTATGGTTGGATGATGAGGGTATCGTCAATGGTAAAATGAGCACAAAATCTTCTATATTCTAACAAAAACTCTCTATGACAGAGATAATGTTCAGAATAGTTACTCAGAAGTTTGGGATGATGGATTGGTAATCCATGGAAAAATCTCATAATTACCGAAGAAGTGCTACTTGGATATGTTTTAGTTTGAGCCTTTCCATGATGTCATGAGCTAGAAGGAAACAAAAGTGAAAAATTTGACCATGATATATTGTAATGATCAAAGCTATATGAAGCCTTGAGAGAAAACCAGTGTTTCATGAAAAATCGAGGTACATTGAGAACAAGTGTTACATTCTCCATGATGAAGTTGAGAAAAGAGAAGTGGCTCTCCAATATATCTCCACAGATGAGAAGATAGCATATATTTTGGTAAAGCTTCTATCCAAGACGAAAAAGTTTGTTTACTTAAGAAACAAGTTGGGGATCGTAGAGACGAATTCCTTATTGAAAAAGGAAGAGATTACTCCCAGGTTGGGAGGGAGCACTGATGTGTTATTGATTTATGGACAGTCATTTTTCAGTTCGAAAAATGGTCCAGGATGAACAGTTCCTTTCCAGCTCAGAAAGTGGTTTGAGATTTCTGACAAACAATCATTTTCCAATTTGGAAAATGCTCCAGATCGGACAATCATTTTCGTAATGAAAATGGTTTGATAAATTTTTGATGTACCATAGACAGTGATTCCCCTTGTGGCCAATGTGGGGGAATGGTCTAGGACAATCATTCTTCTTTGTAGTCACTCTCAGTAGTGGTCAAGTAGAATGGTATTCCTTGTCAGGTAGCCATTCTTTCGAAGTTTATAGTTGTGAGCAGTTTCGAAGAATGGTTTGTTTTGGAGGTTGGTGCAGGACAATCATTTCTTTAGGAAATGGTCCAGATAGTCATTACCTATGGCAGATTCATTCTCTCCAGGTTGCACTATGTTTAGTGCTGGAGCAATGGCCCAGCTAGGTGAATGGTCCAGGTTCAACAATCAGGGACAAGAATTCCCTAGGGCAAACTAATTCTTTCCAGGTTGCACTATGATTAGTGCCAGAGGAATGGACTAGCTAGGAGAATGGTATAGGCTCATAAATCCGGGAAAATTATTCTTTTGTGCTTGAGAAGAATATTCCAGATAGCACATGACTAATGTTTTACTTTCTGAGGGCAGATGCTCTTCCATATCTCACATATGTGAGTGGAATAATGGCACACATGACTCAGTTTATATCATGATATTGTTTTTAAGCAGATTGATATCAAATAATATGATTTCTATGGAGACTGTATGTCTCTAGAAAGTATATGTATGCTACCGTGGTGGATGTGTTCCACTAGTTGTGAATATGTGTCACTGATTAAGTAGCCATGTGCTACTTGGTGTGGTTGTGTACGATTTGATAGTAGTTGTGTACTACTATGGATAGATAGAGTTTTGCTCTATTGAATGGCATTGTTCTGATTTCCATGTAGACTATCAGTAGTGTTGAAAATGATTATCATCTATATGGATGGTCAGTGTATTGATGGACAAACATTCTCCAGATGAAAAATGGTCCAAGGCATTGATTCTTCTAGGACGTATGTCTGGATTAGAAGAATAGTCCTTGTAGCCCATGGCGTGGCTTCAAACATCTGTTGGAATAGTTATTATTCTAGGACATATGCTCGGATTGGGATAATGGTTCTTGTGTCACTCTATGGAGTGAGTGACTTATTTACATCATGCTTGATTACTTATATGGAGTATGGTTTCGAGACATGATGCAGTTGATGTTGTCAGATGATACTGATAGTGATGATGGTTCTTGTGATCTAATCATGAGATAGAATGTATGGCTATGATGATGCTACCGATTGAATGGTATGTTTGAGCTCAATACCATTGTTTTCAATACCACCATAGCTAGGAGGGAGTGTTGATATTATGGTAGTTGTGGGAGATATTAACCTCCACGTGTAACCCTGACAAGAATAGAATATTCTTGGAAGAAAGAAGAAACCCTAAAGCATTGGACATAACCCTATAAGACAAGTCAAATAAGAATTCATACCATACATATAAGGAGAAGCAGTATAAATACATGATTCCAAATCTCATTTGACACACACAGCTCACAACTGCTGAAATGTAAGAGTGTGCACTGCAAAAACTGAGTAAGTGCGCAAGTCTAGAGAGTAGTTGCAATTGGAGCTACTACAACCTGTATTCTCTGTTTAGTCTTGGAATTTCTATTGTTTATGGTTTGGAATTTATTCCTTGTGTGACATCTCTGGAGAGACGTATGCTACATTGATTGGCTATTAGACCTAGGGTTTTCTTCTGGAACTATTCTGTGTCAAGGTTAAGGTGCTCGGGGGTGGCTTAAGCCCATGGTTGGGTGACAATATTTCTATATTGTCTATGGTTAAAAGAGAAAAACTATTATTTCTAACAAGTGGGGGCATTGTTCCCCTTTATTTGACCTTTATATCTTCCCTTGATGATTAAGTCATGATTTTTGTCAAATGACGAAGAAAATGGATTGTTGCAGGAAAAACCTTAAGAATGGTGGACAAATCCACTTACTTGGCACTCGAAATCCCTTCTAACACTGCATAATAACCCTTAGTTGCACTCCAAAACCAATTTTAGCTTCAACTTTTGAGTGGTATGAAAGAGAAATTTGGAAAAAAGTCAGTTTTATGGACCAGTGACAACCCACACGTGTTTTATTTTTGAGACAAAATGAGGACACATGTCAAGTATGTATTTGGCATATGTCATGTGAATGGGACACATGCCAAAACGTGTTGAACACTTTTCGTCATCATATTGTGTTCAAAAATGAAGATACTACGTGTCTAGTTACTTAGATTCCTAACTAAGGTTAGGATTATACCATTTAGTTCATGGACTAGCTATCAGTTGTACCTTTGATTTTTTTTTTTTTGAAATTTTCAATGTCCAACATAGGCCAATATTAATAACACTTTTATTTTAATTAATATAAACAAAAAAACCTTTATTTGTATACTATATTATTGGACTTCAACTTTCACCTCTTATTGTTGGGTGGCAAAGTGCATTAATACCTTTGCTTTTTCATGCTATATCAAAAAAAAATATTGAAAAATGCTCGGACCAAAAAAATAGTGAAAAATATGTCAAAATTATGTTACTATATTTTGTTTACAATATTTACCTTTACTTTATATTCACCCCCTCACTATTCATAACCTTTCATATCGATTCAAGCTCTATCTATTACACACTTCTTCAATGACGTATGTCAATTTCCTTTGTACCTCATTCTTAGAGTTCATCGCTACGCTGCTTTCCTCTATGCGAGAGCCTATACCGCCTTCTTCCACCATCAATATTGCAATGAAGCGAACCAAATCTCAATCATGCACCAATTAAACAAATTGAAGCACCACTTCCAAAGTCTATGAAAGAGGTAGTTTATCTTATTTATCAAGATAGAGACCCTAAAGCACACATAGAAAAGGAAGCATCCAACAAAGCAATGTCAGGTTCTTTCATTGGTTAGGTAAAGCCATAGAGGTGATGGCATAGCCAATTGACCAAGTTTAAGTAGTAACATCCCTCCCAGGTCGAGTGCTAGTAACAACAGTTGCAATGCTACTACCAACAATTCCATACTGTGATGCAAAGGTTCTATATTCATATATATATGTTACCTCAATTGACTCTATCTTTGTTTCTAGTTTTCCGATGTTGTATTCAAATCTAGAAACTCCAAAACATATTTTACAAATCCTAACTCTATCTCCATTTTGTTGAAAAAGTGCCAAGTAATTTCCCATGCAGTAGCATGCACAAGCACATCAATTAAAATAGAATGTCCATGCATGCACTCTTCAATTAACATTTTGTGTAACTCACAGATCATATTTTAATCATTTTGTCTAACTGCTTGATAGATGTTATATATACGAGCATACCCATAGAGGTGAAGTATGCAATGAGAAATACAGTGGAATGAAGTGTGTGGGAAGAGAGGAGAGGATGGTTGTATTCGTGTCATTGGATATTGTAATTCTCCATCGAATAATAATAATATCGATTATCATTTCCCCGTGGTTTTCCTGTATTGGGTTTCCACGTAAATCATTGTATCAATTGTGTGATTGTTGTTGTGTCCGGTTTGCTCTTTGTTTTTGTTTTTTTCCATTAAAATATTATCACGTTTATGCTTTCACTGGCTAACAAGTGGTATCAGACAACATATTTGAAGGATTTGAGAGACAAGGAGAAGGGAATCAAGTCATTGGATATCAGAGCAAGTTAGTCGAGCACAAAGTTGAGGGATCCAAGAGCAAAAGAGAAAGAGGATCGCCAGTCATTGGATCAAAGTTAGGAAGACCATACATAAAATGAGAGTACATTGTAGGGAGGTGACATGACCATGGTATAAGAATTTCCTTCGTAAATCATTTGAAGAGGTGGTCATTTCCTTTTAAGAAATAATTTAAAGGTGAGGTGGATCGAGCTATGAAAGTACATATTTTTTATTTAAAGTAAGTGGAGGATGTATTAAATTAAAAGGTGAGGTGGATATATATATTTTATAAAAAATCTTTTTTATATGTGTATCCATATTTGTTTAAGAGGTAGATCCTTTGTTTTGTGAGTTTTAACCTTGAACAATAAATTTGTTCTTTCATATTTTGGGAAGTTTCTGTTAATGACAAAAGTACAGAGTTCTAAGTTTGAGGTGGAGAAATTCAACGAAAAGAATAACTTTGAGCTATGGAAGCTCAAGATGTGGGATCTGATTGTACAACAAGGATTTAAAAAGGATTTGGTGGGAAAGTCAAAGAAACTGACAAGTATGACAGACAAGGACTAGGAATATATGGATGCAAGAGATCTCAGTACCATTTGTTTGTGTCTAGCAGATGAAGTCATGTTTAAGATCGTTGGAGAGGATACAACAACTAGTTTGTGGAACAGGATGGAGAGTCTGTATATGACAAAGTCCTTGATGAAAAATATCATCTTGAAGAGGAAGTTGCACAACTTACAGATGAAAGAAGGGACAAAATTTTTTAATCACCTAAATGTTTTCAATACTCTGATTTGTCAATTATCTAGTATGGAAGTAAAGCACAAAGATGAGGACAAGGAAGTTACACTACTATGTTCGTTACCTGAGTCTTGGGATCATCTATTCAGATCTATGTGGTTCATCTCAACATATGCCATTGATTATGACACTTTTGTGGGAGCTCTGTTTTCTAAGTAAGTGAGGAGAATATCCAGTAAAGAAACCTCAACAACAGAAGCAATGATGGTCAGAGGTTGATCTACAGAAGGAGGGAAAGATCAGAAAGGTATAGCCAGATCTAAGTCAAAAGACAGTAATGGTAAGGGACAATGTTGGTTCTATGAAAAATCTGAGCATCTCAAGAAGGATTGTTCAAAAAGATAACAAGCATCCAAAGAGGAATCCACAAAAGAAGAAAATTCAGATACACGTATGGTTGATGAAGTTTTATATGTATGTTGTATCTCACCACATGTGTTCACATAGAAGTTGCAAGGTGGTGATGGTTGAGTCACCGTGAAATAAAATAAAATAAATGTATTTACCTTGCAGTTGTAAAAATGATTGATTGTATGTAAATGGGCATACACCTGTAAGACATGGATAGACATGCATAACCTTGTTTTATCAAGTCATCTTTGTAAAGTATATATATAGATTTAGGTATATTGAATATGTGGGGGGGCATGTATGTTGGATTAACCTTGACTCGGTGAAAGAGTTAATGAGTTAAATTTGGTTTGTAGTCAAAGAACATGGTTTTTCGAGTCCATGTTTTCAAGTAGCTCATGGTATTATGTCCATGGATTACATTTAATGAAGCCTATAAAAGGCTTGGTGAACTCCATTGTAAATGGCCCTGGAGGTAAGCGATGAAGGATTACTTGGTCGGATTTGGTCAAGGGAATTTTCATGTTAAGTTGGATCAATGAGACTCCAGTGTAAAGTCCCTGGAGGTGAGCGACAAATGTTCACTTGGGTTGGTTTGGATGTATTTGTTCAAAGTTGTTTGAATGCAAATTTCTAGGTGGAGCAGTGTGTCTAGCTTAGAAAGGTGGGTCTGTAGAGAGGTCGATGTGTTGGAAGGTCAATCAAGTGTTTGAGAATATATGATGAAGGTAGGTTCATATCCATGGAACGTTGAAAGTATTGCAAGGAATTTGGGATCGAATAGACATGTTTACTAATGGCAAGTTACAACAATAGTTGTGGAAAAAAGTCGTTGTGCTATATGGTAACTCGATCACCATCGGTTGCAAAATACTGGAAGATTCCAGAAGAGGTATGGACAAGTCATCTCGTGATTAATCAAATGTGAAATTATTTGGTTGTGATGCTTATCATTATTTTTTGTAAGACCCAGATCAAATAGGTAGATATTTGATATGGTGATGATGTTAAGGGATACAAAATGTCTTCCCACATAATCATCATGGACAAAGATGCAGTGTTTTATGAATCTCCTTTTATAAAATCAAACATAGTAAAAGATGAAAGGTTCAAAGCATGACTAGTAGAAAAAGGGTATCTGGAAGGTATTGACTTCCATGAAAGTTTATCACCAATTGTTAAAAGCTTGTTTCTACTCATGTTGTGTTAGCACTAGTTGTGTTACTCGATATTGAGTTAGTACAACTAGATGTTAAAACTATTTTACATGGGTTTTTTTGGAAAAAGGTGATGTACATGGAAGAACCAAAAAGGTTAGTTTAGAATCACAATAGAAGGTTTGTTTGCAAATTTAGGAATCATTGTATGGCCTGAAGCATGCCATGCAAATGGTAAAATATGTTTGATTTCTGCATGGTGAGATAAATTTTACAAGAAATGAGTATAACCATTGTGTTTATGGTATATTTATTATCTTGGCATTAAATGTTATGCTTGTAGAAAGCAAAAGCATGTTTGAGATCAACATGGTTAGTTGGTTATGATGTTTGTTATGAAAGATCTGGGAGCAGCAAAATAAATCTTGGACATGGAAATACACAAAGACATGAAGGATGGTAAGCTTGGTTATCACAATAGAAGTATGTGATGAAAATACTCAGGAAATTTGGTATGAATAATGTGATACCGGTAAAATCCATTTGGCTTTCCATTGTAATTTTTTCTTCAGTTTATGTCGTAACTAATGAAGAAGAAAAGGGTTATATGTCTCGAGTATCATATGTCAATAGGTAGTTTGATGATTGTGATGGGAAATGGTTATCATTTCACATGCAATTGATGTTCTAAGTAGACATATGGCAAAAGCGGGTGAAGAGTATGGAAATGGGTGCTTCAAAAATAGAAGCTCAAGCATCACCTACAGTGGTTGTAGCGATTTAGTATGTGGTTATGATTCATGAGATTTGGACAACATGAGACGTACCTCTGGTTATGTCTTGGAAGAATAAAAGGATCTATTAGGTAAGTTTGGACAAGATGGTGTTTGGCTTCTCTTGGCTTGCAAGAAAGGTGATGAATTAATTCAGGTAAATTGTTGTCAAGGTGGAGATTTTGGAAAAAGTACAAACTAATTTCCCACGCGGTAGCACGAACATCAACTAAAATTGAATGTGCATGCATGCACTCTTCAATTAATAGTTTCTGTCATTGGTGGATCATATTGTAGATGCTATATATACCAACATACCCATAGAAGTGAAGTGAGCAATGAGCAATACACTGGAGTGTTTTGTGTGGGAAGAGAGGAGATGATGGTTGTATGCCTGTGATTGGCTATTGTAATTTTCCCTTGAATAATAACACTACCCATTATTATTGCCCTTTTCGAGTATTTGGTTTCCAAGTAAATCACTGTATCAATTGTGTGATTGTTGTTGTGTCCTTTTTGTTCCCGATTTTGTTTTCTTTACCATTAAAATTTTGTTAGGTTTATGCTTCAGCTGCCTAACACTTTTCTAGTTTCCCATATTGTTTGTTTTTAAATGTAGAAACTCCAAAACACATTTTATAAATGCTAACCATATACTTTGCACCATTACGAAGAATTGCTAGCTAGTTATATTATGAATAAGTGGTAAAAGTCGTTTGTTGTACAAAGATATGTTTTTGATATGTTTTTATTGCGAAAAATCAAACTTACAAAGCCGCAACAGTCGCCCTTGAACAAATATCTCGTAATCGATTCCGTAGAAATTGAACAAATCTCTCCTAATCGATTCCGTAGAAATTGATCAGAAGACCACGACTAAGACTACTAGTTCTATGAAGGTAATAACGATTAGGCAACGACCAAAGGTAGAATAAAATAAATAGTAGGAGCAATTTCAATGGATTTCAGCAAATACGATTAGGCTTCTGCTCAGCGAAAACAAACTTCTTCCACGCTTTCACGGCTCCGCGAGAGCTAATAATCTTGTCCAACACATGACGCCACTTCAATCTCGCAGCGTCTATATCTTTTTCTTCTTTGAGATGAGGATGGCTTTCTACTAGAGATGTCATCACTTCCCTCGCTAACTTTGGAGGAAGCCTTGCTGCATTTCCAGATGGAATCTATGGTTGTGGAAAAGGATAGGACGGCCCTTCGCGAACAAAAAACGGCTGAAAAGCATAAGCGTCGGAGAGGGGAACGCCTTACGGCGTAATTACATTGCTGCATTTCTTACATTTACATTGTAGAATGTATTCTACAGAATTCAATGCCCAGAAAAACTGCTATAGAATTCAATGCCCAGATAATTTCTTAGTGTAGTTGGAAACAAATTGATTCATTTAGAAGGGACTCCTAGAATCCTTGTGAATCAAACTTGATGGATGGAGTAATCATCAAGTTTTATAATTTCATGTTCTATATTATGAATTTATGCTGCTATAATTTCATGTTCTTGATTGAAATTAAGGGTCCATGGGGACAAGTTCATTCCCATGGATCTCATGAAGTAAGACCCGGATTTGAATATAAGATCTGACTCGTCCTTGTTAAAAAAGAGAAATATATAAAACCCACAGCTAGAAGAAAATGTAGTGACCTATCCATTAATATTTGGAGACCATTTTTCTACTACCCATGTCTCGTCCTTGTTAAAAAAGAAAAATATATAAAACCCACAGCTAGAAGAAAATGCAGTGACCTATCCATTAATATTTAGAGACCATTTTTCTACTACCCATGTCTCCATATCTTTTAGATTCAGTTATATTCCTATAAAAATTCCAATTAAAGCGCCTTTTGACAAAATCAGGGATTTCCTTCTTGGATTCAAAGGTATGAGTTGAAGATGAAGGATGGTTTCCATCCTTTTGAGAAAATGGATTTGTCTTGGAAAAAGTGATTTTGTTGGAGTCAGAGATCGAACTAGGGAATTGAACACCTTCGTTTCCTTGGAGAAATATCCCATCGAAACTCATATTCTACTAGAAAAGTTGGGGAATAGAAAAGTTGGGGAATCCCTTTTCAAGATTCAACAATGGTCATGGCCCTTCTCCAATGCATGGATCCACCGACACCAATTCTCATCCCACATGGGTATTTAGTATCTTGGATATAATAGAACTCTACTCTTGCACGATTCCTACGTCAATATTCTATGAAGGAGAAACATATCGATCTAGCATGGAACTTCCATTGAGAGTTTCAAAAGGGAGGTGGTGGCCATGATAAACCTTAGTTATTGAGGAGTCATCCACATTAGTTCATATGGATAAATTCTGAATCTTCTTGACGTTTAATTTTACTTTATTTTCATTTCATGCACAATCCTAGATTACAATTATTTTTCTCAATGACTTCAAATTAACTAATCACTTCTCTTTCTCTTGTTATGGGATACTAAATTACCTATATGCTCAATCATACTTTTATCTATTTAATTAACTTTTCCATTTATATTACAATGCATAAATTATATGGACATTTTTTATTTTTTCTGATATTAAATAAAACATGCATACTAAGGAATTCATCTTTTATATTTTTTAATCAAAATTATTTCAATATATACTTGATAAGTTATAACCAATATAAATTGTGTCCTTCTTCTTCATGACCTTCAAGAGTTACATTTTAGTAAAGTACCAAGGGTGTCATGTTTATGCATTCCTTTCAAGCATCCAAATTTATTGGTGCGGGAAATGGTGCAAGTGTTGAGATTACATTAACTCAACTTTGTCACTACCTTGTTCAAAGACTAATTATCACTAAAGAAGAAGGCTAACATGTCACTATGTACTCTTAAGATAAACCTTACGAGTGATTGAATATGTGGTCTATACTCATGGAAACATGTAACCTCTAAGTGAAAGAGTCACTATAGGTTCAACCTAGGTCATGGAAAAGGAGTGCTAGTAGGTGGAAACATGAATGTTGTTTCTACTCTCCTAGTGATACTATATACACTTCCATACAACCCCAATGATTGTATGTGGACTAATCGACAAGCATGATTCATGTTCTTGAACACGCTAAAATGAACACATAAAATAATTCCATAATCCAAATCAAAACATAACATTAACCATTTAACATATTATAATACCCTGACTCAATCTATGGTCCAATATAATGTTGACACAATCCCACATCAATATAAAAATGTAGTTTCTTATCACACTAAACAAATCAGCATCAACATATGCAAGTTATTGTATCCAATAGCTTCATTTTAATGTCTCGTAATCATATGAATTAACAACATTCGTTCCTTAACATCAATGTACATTTAATTCATCTATGTTATGATATAAAAAATTTAAATAAATTCATTCAAAATCATCACTTAAATCTAACCAAATAATAAAAGAGTTTTAGTTTCATCATCATTTAAAAGGTCAATAAAATGGATCAATTTGTAAGCAAAATTCCCTTAGATAATAAGATCCAATCTCTCTAAATAGTCAAATAAAATGGGGAACTACACAAAACATTGGAAGACCATGTTACTAGCCTTCCTTGTTACTAGAAAATCTCTTACATGGAAGGTTAGCAATGAGAAGAATACAAGGATTGGCTTAGATACAATTATGGATGTGGTGTATAAATTACTCTAAGCCTTAATCTCATAAACCATCTTCATGAAAAAACTATTTATATCAGATTGTCACAGATATTAATGCAACAAAATGTTTAGTAACAAGGCTAGAAATCAACAAAGTCTTTCAAGCTCATTGGAAAATGGATGGACAATTCAAAAATACATCTTAATGAGATTAAAAGAGTATATATAAGAATAATTGATTCAAAGGATTATTTGATGTGAGTTAAAAGTAAATTGACAATAATGCATAGTGAAAAGTTAGGTTAGGAATATTTAATGGATATTGTTGGTTAAGATAAAGTGTGGTGGTGAAATAAAATATGGAAAATAAAGGAATCTAAGAAGACAATAATCTTCCTATGGATCACACTGAGGAATAAGTTCCAACATGGGAATTATTACTTAAACGAAAAAGACAAGGACCTAGTGTTTTCTTGTTATGCATAGAGGATGTGGAAATAATTTCCATATGCTCAACATCTATGGAAAGATTTAAAAAAACTTATCATAATGGAAAAAAATTTGAGAGGTACTTCAATGGAGGAATGCCTTAAAGCTTGGTTCTAGAAAAGAAATTAATGTTTTTTAGAGCAATCCCATGTCTCACTATATGGGGTATTTTCCTGGCATATAATGCCTAGATATTTGAAGGGAAAAAAAATCCTACTTCAAAGTTTACAATCAAATCTATGGTATTTTTCATGGATGCAAATCAACTTTAAAAATAAGACGACAAAAATAGGTGAGAGACTTATATATCAACAAATCCTCTCCCTACGGTTTCTTTGATGGTGCTATAAAAGGGCATGTTAATTTTAGCAATGTAGGAGGTGTTTTGTTCCTATATAAGACTTACTTCGACATTAGATTCAAGGTTGGTATGGGAATTGGGTCAAGCTATTATGTTCAAATGATGTCCCTTCGTCCTCTTTTGAAAATAACCATTCATAAAGGGGTTAGGATATTGTAGGTCTATGGGTACTCCTCCCTGGTCATTCAATGGATGAAAACATACACTAAAATTCGATATGTTCAATTGGAAGATTTGGAAAATCAATTATAAGAGGAATCATCCTTTTTCTATGCTATATCATATAGTCATGTACATCATAAACATAAAATGTTTGCTGATTCTTTTTCAGAACAAGGTTAACAAGTTAAAGTTGAATTATCGATTTTTGAAGACCCTATCTCTAGTACATTGACAAAGTCAAGGTCTTCTATATTTTGATTGGAAGACCAGTGTTGAGGATTCAGTCTCACTATTATTTTCCTTTTAGTACTTTATATTATAATATGTAATGTGAATTTCTAAATATTGTCATAAGAATTATTTTTTTAGGCATAACTATAAGTATAAAATCAATAAGAAAAATGTGGGGATGTGATTTCTTTCTATGTACTATGATCTTTGTGATCCATATATATTGAGGGGAAAATACGAAATCCTTTCAATTTTCATCTTATTTTATACATGTGCTTAAAGTGTATAAAGAATGTGATTTTCATTCTTTTTTTTTAAATAGAAATTAGAAATTTTCATATGGATAAATAAAATAAAATAAACAGTGTTGTGTTTGTTTCGTCACTTGGGTGAGCAAAGCAAGGGAACTTACAAGTCTAGTTGGGCCTGCTAGACAAGACAGAGGTTAGTGTATGAATTAAACAATATAGGCACATGAAATAAACAAACAACTAAACTAGAAACAAGTAAAGAAATAACTAAGGAAATAAAACTAAAATTCATAAGAAACTTTGAACCAAAATCAATCAAACAAATGACCAATGATTATGCCACCAATAGATAACTATACTAGTTGGAAAACACTGTAGAGAAAGGAGGACCTATGGATCCCCTCTTCCTCCTTGGGAGGGCTCTTGAGTCCCCTATTTGAGAGCTCTTCTTACAATGATAAACTAGAAAGCAAATGGTGAAGAAATCCAAGCCTATTCCCTCAAGAGGTGAGGTGAATAGCTTA
This sequence comes from Picea engelmannii, assembly GCA_009831015.1. NCBI lineage: Eukaryota > Viridiplantae > Streptophyta > Pinopsida > Pinales > Pinaceae > Picea > Picea engelmannii. The sequence goes on from ML786094.1 coordinate 201,711, forward strand.
TTGAGATGTTGTTAGAATGCTCCAAGAAGAAAAGAGGTTTCTTGAGGGAGGATAGAGGCAGCATAAAAATACAATGAGATTCTTAAATTCTCAGTGCACCCATGCCCTCCATTTATAGCATGTCTTTGAGGAAATAGCAAACTAGTTCTTAGTGTGGACATGGTACCCTTTAGGGCACCCTTAGGTCTTTGACCAACCCCCCATTCAGATTCAACTCGGATTTGAGGGTCAAATCAAGTTGGGAGCTGGTCTAGAAGTGTGTGAGGGGTCGACAAGTACCATACATGCGTCATTCATAGGAGTTCGCAACTTTTCTCATACACAGTCACGCATATGGCGCATTGTGCACTCTACGAGTTTCTTTGGCCTGCACACTGTGCGCATGCTTCCTGTAATGTTCTAGCGCATGTCAATTTTTTGACCAGTTGTATAGTTTTTGCCCCTTGGAAATGCATTTTTGGTTCTACAGGTGAACTAATAAGTGTTTGGAGATGTTGTATTCCTGTAACCATTTGCATGCAATGTTGCGGATGAAATTTTAGTGATAACAGATGCCTCCTGATGTGTGAGGTTAGGGGCATACATATAGCTGAAATATATCAATGTTTATTCTACTGAGAGTACCATTGTAATGAAGAGTGTTGATAAGAATTGCAAGAGAGATCATGTCAGAGGGAGAGGGGGAACAGTGGAACCCAAACCTTTAATCTCTAGGTAGAGAAATAAAATATGTATACAAAGGAGGAAGGCATGCCCCATGCTCATGTCATGTAACTCAAAAAATGTAAGACAGTAACTGAAGTTGTATGCTGATGTAGATAACTGCAGTGCCCTCCAGGGCGGTTTGATAATGGCAGATGATAATTATGATGGTGAAAATGCTCTGAAACGAGGCAAGGACACCTATAAGAAGTGTCGATGACTTGGAGGCATTGATGGCCTAACAAATTCAGAGGTCTCCAACTACTAATAAATAACTGCAATAGTCACATAGTAAGACCCACTGTAACATTAGATTGTGTTTAAGTCGAATGTTATGGGGGTCAATGACAGCAGAGAGAAATTATGGTTCTCTCTGTGTCATCTAAAACTCCGCATTGTAAAGGTAATGAGAGTCAATATATTGTCTCCCTTCTGGAAACTGTGCTAATGTCAACAGAAAGGGAGACACGACTCCAAGAAGAAAAATCTCTTCATGAAATACATTGGATAAGATCATGAACTGATAAGGAACATGAACAAAGTAAAGATGCGATGAGACTCAAGAATTCCTTTGGTTGGGGGTATGTTGGAAGGATTATTGGTAGAAACCGTGAAACTATATCTAGTGTCAAGGGGATGACTAGACATGGGGTTAAATTGTTCCAAAGGCGTGACAAGGTGGACAAACTCAGAGATCATGGGTACATGGACTGTGGGATACTCAGGGTTTATGGATGATGTCAATAGGAGTAGAGAATAGTGAATAGCCCAACTAAGGATGACATGGGTTGATTTGCCATAAAAAATAAGGTCGTCAAGGGTGACAAAAAAAATCTAAGTAAATGTTGGAAACAAAGACTTTTTACAATTACCAAATAAATAAAGAATAATTTGGGATGAGTGTACAGATACAGAAACGGGTGCCCCAGTGGAATATGGATTGGCCTATGAGAGCACAAGTTGGGTGGATAACTGGTGGAGGGTGGGAACTGCATGGGTGGGTTTTTGTATGAGGTAAATGAATGGAGGGAAATTTGTAGATGGGCAAGCTAATTATGCGTGAAATGGAGGGTTAATGATACTGCAGAGGTGTAGCCAAAATAGAACTGTGATGAGATAACTTGGGACTCCATTGGGAAAGCTAGAAAAATGATGAGAAGGAGTATGTGGTTGATTCTTGGAAATGCGTAAGACTATCAAGACTCCCATCCCTAGGGGGTGAAAGAAACATGAGTGTCAAAGTGCCAAGGGGGACTATGAATGGGACAACTCATGTGGGGGAGAGTGCTACCGGGTGACAGTACAAAAATGCAGTGGAGGTGACAGTATTACAGATCAGGATATAGGGACCCTAAAGGCAAATGTCGAAGGGTGTGACTGGAGATGAAATTGAGATTCAAAGGGAATGATTACATCCCAGTGTCGATCATATACCTGAAGGGGCTGCGCTGGTGTGTGATGACCGAGTATCTGCACACATTAAAATTGAATACCTGACGTGGATAATATCTTAAGATACAAAACATATAACAATTATTTTATAATTTTGAACATGAGCATGTCTACCTGGATGTGATGTGAGAAGAAGGCCCCTATATATGGGTTGTGGGCCCACAATGCCACCTCATTTGCATTGACACAGTTGGTGATATGGCGAGAGTGTTGTAAGGTGATTTTGAATATTACGAGAGCTTGGGGCTATCGATCATACCGGTGAAAGACCTCTTGTGAGAGGAAAAGTGCTTGATGATGGAGCACATTCCATGGGAAATCAGGGGTAGTTAGTTCCTCCAGGCTATCTTTGTCACAGTGGAATATATGAGAATATAGGGGATCATCGGAAGTAACGTTGGTGGCTATCATCGTGTGGTTGTCTTCAAGTGGTGAAGACATAGAGGCTATCACAACTATGGTGAGATGGCGTGCTTGACATAAACCAAATGTCTAGACACTGTGGGTTGTACATTATGGTCGGGGGTAAGTTTCCTGAGGGAAATGAATCATAGAATTGGGAGGCTTTGAGGGAAAATCCTCAGACAGTCTATCCATGAACCATGGAGGGGTGGGAAGTGACTCAGGCTCAGGGGAGGTGATGTGAATAGTATCTAGAGAAGGGATGGAGGGAATCACTCATAGTACCGGAAGTGAGGTGGTTGGAGGATTTTGAATAAGGTCCATTTGACGACGTCTGTATTCAATGATCAAAGGACACTAGTACATAAAATGATCAAGTGATTCACAAATAGAGAAAGGGCACCTCATTCATTCATTGACTGAGGTTGAGACATAATGGATGTCGATGACGTGGGTACTTGACGACTTGGGTGGAGAGGGATCTTGTTGAAAGTTTTGTCTTACGACCGTCAATGTCTATTGAAACCGAGGTAGAGATGGGAAATGATACGTATAGTGGACATACTCTAAAAAAATGGCACACGCAAATTTGGTTCAAAACCCTTTGTTGCCTGTAACAGGGGACGCTATAGTAGAACTAGGTGTGCTTGAAGAAGCACTGAGCAATGTAGTTGCTCGAGGGAGTTGGATTAGATTGTGTAACACGGGAAGAGAAGGACATATATTAGTGGGGTGTCCCTCCCTTTCGCATAGTGTGCAAGAAGGTTGAACTCGGGGAGGAAATGGAGTTGTGGGATATTTCTTCTTTTGCCTGCCCCTAGCCATAGTAGTGGTGCTGTCGAATGGGGGTGAGGGTGGTGTGGTCAGAGTTAGTACTGCAATCTGCATTGGGATTCCCTCTTATTGGGGAGGGAAGGAGGGTTGAGGAACCATCGTGGGTGGGTGTAGATACCATACTGGAATGGCGAGCACCATGTTGGGAAGGGTAACCATTGCAGCTACCTGAAAAGCTTGTATGGCTGGTGGGGGTAGAAGAAGGGGATTTTAGTGATGGCTTGGGGAATTATCTCCCAATATGGGATTTTCCCTTGGGCAGGGGTGAAATTGGGGATAAGCGGTGTCGTAGGGTTCTCAGGTAATTCCTGAGGTAGAATTTCTTCAACTGGTGGAATGTTGGGGAGTGGAGAAGCCTCAGTGGGAGGAATGGTATCTCCAATTTTAGTTCCATTAGAAGATATGACACACACTTTTGCTAAGGGATGTATGAGTAGTGGTTATGTGTCATAACTAGTGCAGAAAAGAGGTAATATGTTATCGATGTTGGAGGAGTGGTTATGCTTGTAATGTGAAACTTGATCGATGGTGATGATCTTCCCATTGTGGGGGAACATCATCGTTCGAAACACAAAAGAGTCCATGGAATTCATAGCGTACATGTAGCTACGTCCAAACAAGTTGTTGTAATCGAGTGGGGCATCGATAACCTAAATGTTGATAAGAATGGTTTTTCCCCTGATTTCAATGGGGAAATTTTGAAAGAGCCCTTCACGGGAAGATGGTCGACCATCGTAAGCTATTAACGTGATGGAAGATGGTATTAGCTCAGGGGAGCCAAGTTTCTTCCATACAATATTGGACATGATGCATGTGGATGCACCTTAATCAATGATACATCGATGAACCGTGATGTTCCGAATCTTTACTTGTACCTGGAAAGCTACCAAAGTGGGGATACAAGGTTCCCCACAATCTAGATAAAATGTGATGAGTCTAGTATCTGTTGGGTCAACTGCCCCCAAGGAGGAAAGTAAGGATTTTTGTTGAGTTGGACAAGTTTGGAGGACCTATAACACCTACATGGTTGTAGGATATTGCGCCAAGTCATTGACAATATTGTAATTCTGTGTCGCCCTAACCTGAGGGTTGTTGACATTCGGTCATAACATGATGCGAGGGATAGAAATGGAGGGTTTAGTGTTAGGGTGTGGAATAATCAAGGGTTATCCATATGTAACTAGAGTTTCTTTTGAAGTGGTAGGAGTAGCTTCAGGGGGTGCGTTGTATTGACGACTACGCATTTGCAGAAGAATTTATTCTTCGCTAGTTAGGAGGATATTGCAATCTGTTGGGTTTCTAAGGTTTTTATATTGTTCTATTGGTGGTGGGACAGGATGCATCTCCTATTGGGTATTCATCACACCTTGTTGTGGAATAGGGTTTTGCAACATAGTCAGGGGTGGTTGTTGCAAATACTGTTTTGGGTCCTGCTGAGGGCAGGCGGCATTGGAGGACGTGGCATGTTTATGGAGTCTTTCATCCATTTTAAGTCAGAAATTTGGGGGAAATGGTGAGTGTAATGGCCATTCTCACCACAAAGAGAAAAAGGGAATTTTGTCCTGAGGTTGTTGTTGTTGTTCCTCCCTTAGCGTTTGTTGTTATTTTCCCCTTGGGGGTTCTGGTTACCCTGATTCTGGTTGCCCCCAACAAGGTGGTTTTGTTGGGGGTTATTTCCCCTTGGTCCTGGGTTATTATTGTTTTGGTTTTTTCCTTTATTCTTGGCATTATTCAATTGATGGGTTGGATTTGTCATATTCAGCTATTCAAAATTTTTAAATTGTTGATCGAGAGAGGGTTGAACAAAGTTAACACCGGCGTGTGGTTGTTCTTGTGGAGGAGCAACCGACTTTGGAGGACCAGGAAATGGAAAATACTGGTTGTTTTGTGGCAACGATCTGCAGGGTGCATAAGAAGGCGTAGCGCTTTCAATAGTTCTCAGGTTATAAGATGAGGTATAAGGGGCACCTAAAACTAGTTGAGAGGTCGAGCACATCATGGGTGTCGACAAGGGTCAACTCATGGGTGGAGGAAGGGTAACAGGGTATGGTTGTTTGTAAAGGGGAAGAGGGTAATAAGATAGACCTCCATACATTGGTGGATATTGGGGTGTACCGTACATAGGTGGTGGTTGGATGTATGGATTGTGGTGTGTGGTGGTACCAATGAATCCATCTTCCGCGTGAGACATCCCAGGTTTGTCCTGGTCGAATGGTACGGGTCTCAGGGCATCAGATATTACTTTGTATAAGTAACCCAACTGAGCATAAATGAGGTTGTACTATTGAGCTTTGATGATGGATTCCTCTTCGGTTTAGGGGAAGGTGGATTCCACATCTTTGGCAAGGATAGAGATGAGTGATTTGACAAACCAATCGAGACGTTTTTCTTTGGTGGTTTCTTCTTTGCATAAACTATGCTACCGACACCATTCATGAATGTGGTCGACAATATGTGTAGCTGAGGTTTGTTTTCACTCAGAGAGTAGTTCTAGACCAATGTCATGATGAACTAGTAGTTGAAATAAGTCCAAGAACGCTTTGGCCAAGGATTCAAAAGTCACGTGGGACCCTAATTTTTTATCCACATTCCATTTGGCTGATGGACCGGTGAGTGTGCGTTGAAATAACCTTAAGCGAACGGAGTCATCCATGATGTTGTTCAAAGAGAACCATAAGTGGAAGGTCATGACATGGTTGGAGGGATCTTCTCCCGATTTTCCTTCAAACTTGGGAATGTTTGAAGGTTGTTTGGTAAGCATATTGGGGCATGTGGGTTCATGTAAGATAGGATCATTAGTGATTTTACTCAAATTAGGAATGTTGCAGGATGCCAAATATGGCATGGGTCGTGGCAGTGGAGGGTTATTTCCAGCCATGGTGTGAGTAGGTAGTGGACCTCACCCTTGAGGGGGGTTTGGTGGGGTTGTTCTTCTCCCTTGAGAAGAAGATTCCCCCCCACCTCCTTGTGAAGGAGAGCTAGTGGATGGATGGACTTGGGAAGTATAACCAACTAAGGTGGAACCAAGAAAATATGATCCCAAAATAGTGGCACTCACAGGGGTGTGAGATGGTTGATACAATGAGTTGGCGAGACTAGGAACTCCTCTTAGGATAGGAGGGAGGTTTTTCAAGCGTCTGGAATGAAGGGGATTCTGTGGGTCCCGTATGATGTCTTTCTTGCAAAGTGAATGTGTGCACATGGTGATGAGAGCAATAAATGAACAAAAGAGTTGTATAATTTGGACCTTCATAATATATCTCACAATTGAATGTAATCAAATGAGCATCATACATAAATCAATTAAAAAGAAGCATACATGTGGGTAGGTGTATTTTTTCTGCGTGGGAGAACAAAGAAAAAAAATGTGTGTGTCCTATAAAGACGTAACGCCCTTCCTCTCAAATAGCATTGGACCTTCCAATAGCACTCAATACTGGGGTCTAAAGCCACCAGAAGAGGAACTAGTGAAGGATGAAACAATCAGTTATAATGAGAGGTAGAGGGTGCATATCCTGAAAGAGATGGTGATATTTCCCAATATCCACACAAAATATGATCAAGGTGCAATTGCATCCCACAATTGCCACCTGGGTAGATGTTCTAAATTTGTCCACTAGGTACCTCGGTCAAAGTGCAAAATTTAGATTTTCGGCCTTTGAAATGGGTCACAGGTTGGATCCCTTCCAAGAGTTAGGTGAGTCAAGGGGGGACGCACAGAACAACCGGACCTTGGCCTTCGACCCTTCACAGGTATCTCCCTACCTTATGGTGTTAGGAACACTTGACTTGGAGGATTTAAAAGTTCCTTATTTGTCAACTTCTAATGTTTTGAAGATGTGAGAACCAGATAATGGGGGGTTATTTGGATGCCTACCCCCGAGATGCTACTTAGACGAAAAAATTTCTTTTGGCACCTCCTGTGGAGGAAAACTTAGTGAGTTTTAAAAATTTTTAAATTAGATGTGGTTTGTTTGAGAGATTGGGGGTGTGAACCAATCTTGTTTGAATTAAGTGGGTGTGGATAATTTCTTCAAGAAATAGTGGGATGTTTCAGAATCCCTTTGGAGAAAACTTACTTCAACCTCCACAATTCGAGGTGAAATTATGTGAGTGAGGAGTCACTTTGTGTGTCGGCAAGTGATAAAATGTGCCAAATTTTTAATAAGTTAGGTGTCAATTTGCAACATGTGGACTTCCTATGGTCCTTACAAATCTTGATTACCTATCTTTCTATATGTCTTTGGTACAACCTTGCAGAATTTTAAAAGCCCTAAGGATTGATAATGTGGAAATATGGGTCCTTACCAATCCTTTAAGCTCCCTAATGTGATTTAATCTGAGAAAGATTTTGAAAAATTATCCTAGATTGCAAGCATGTGGGCATGTATGGGCCCATTACTTTAATATTTAAAATCTCCTATTGATGTAAACTAAGAAAGTAATTTCTAAAACTATCCTAATTTTGCAACATGTGGGCATGTATGGGCCCTTACAAAGTTAATATGTTTGAAAAGAAACTAAGAGGATCCCTAGGGGGGCTTGATCCTCTCCTAAAGATTTTTTTAAGGGAGATGAAATGTCTCTTTAATCATTTTTTTTATTCTCAAGATCACTCTATGGTGCGAGAGAAGAGGATACTCAATGATTACAGTTTGATTTATGGTCCCAATGCAAGTATTTTTATATGTAATAGCAAAAACTCTCAACTTAACTTTTACAATCAAAACAAGCCATCCATGTGGCAACTAAAGAAAAGGAGGAGAAATGTGGTTCCTTTTAAACCCCTAAGTGCTTATGTTTTGACTAACCTCTGATGTGAGATAGTAATCTAAGTGTAGTGCATTTATAAATTGAATAAAAGTAAGATTTTGAAGGCTAGGGACCTTCAAATTATCACAAAAACTCTTACAATGTTGAAATTATGGACAAATGCGCAGGTTACAGTTCAGACAGAGGCGTTGTGGGAACAAAATACATAAAGAATCAAGGGTCTTTTGGCACACAGTGCACAAAATGCGCAGAGGAACGAAGTGATTTTGGTGCATGATGTTCGGAATGCATGTTTGTGGGCTGGAACACCCGCGCACGTTCTGATACACATCGGGGGGGGGGGGGGGGGGGGGCGCATTTTAAGTGGTATTCTCCTCTTCTAGCTCCAAACATAGCTCTTGACAGGTAGGGCTAGGCCGGTTATGGTTCCTGCAAGAAAAATGGGTCAAAACGAAGTGCTCAAACAACCCAAATAGGGAGTAAATTGATATCTTATTCCCCAGTATGGTCGCCAATCTGTTGTGTCTGTTTCGCAACTTGTGTGAACAAAGCAATGGCACTTACAAGTCTAGTTGGGCTTGCTAGACAAGAAAGAGGTTAGTGTATGAATTAAACGATCCAAGCACATGAAATAATCAAACAACTAAAGAAATAAAACTAAAATGCATAAGAAACTTTGAACCAAAATCAATCAACCAAATGACCAATGATTATGCCACCAATGGATAACTATATTAGTTTGAAAACACTGTAGAGAAAGGAGGACTTATGGATCCCCTCTTCCTCCTTGGGAGGGATCTTGAGTCCCCTATTTGAGAGCTCTTCTTACAATGACAAACTAGAAAGCAAATGGTGAAGAAATCCAAGCATATTCCCGCAAGAGGTGAGGTGAATATCTTATTGAGATGTTGCTAGAATTCTCCAAGAAAAAAAGAGGTTTCTTGAGGGAGGATAGAGACAACATAACAATACTGTGAAATTCTTAAATTATTAGTGCACCCATGGCCTCCATTTATAGCATGTCTTTGAGACAATATGCAACTGGTTCTTAGTGTGGACAATGGGCCCTTTTGGGCACCCTTAGGCCTTTGACTAGCTCCCCATTCAGATTCAGCTGGGATTTGAGGGTCAAATCAAGTTGGGAGCTGGTCCAGAAGTGGGTGAGGGGCTGACAAGAACCATAAATGCGTCGTTCACAGGAGTGTGCATCTTTTCTTGTACACAGTCACGCATACGACGTATTATGGGCTTTATGGGATTCTTTGGCCTGCCCATTGTGCACACGCTTCCTTTAGTGTTGCAGTGCATGTCAATTTTTTTACCAGTTGTATAGTTTTTCCCCCTTAGAAATACATTTTTGATGTTGCGGATAAACTAATAGGTATTTGGATATGTTGTATTCCTATAACCATTTACATGCAATGTTATAGATGAAATTTCAATTATAATAATTAACTTACCCTTAACTTTGTTATAAGTCAATTCACAATCCTCTAATCTCATAATTATTATATTTATAATAAAATAATAAATCAAAACTCATAATTGTTATATTTATAATAAAATAATAAATCAAATATATATTCATTAATTTCTATTCTCTTTACATTTCTTACAACATATTTTCCTTTTAATTTTCTCAAGCAATTACTTTATGCAAGGACAACTTCATCAAATGTTAGTCGACTTTTGGCATACGCTAGCCAATATTTAGTTTCGAACAATGTTCTTTAATGCTTATTCTAAGCATGGAATTTATGGTCAACTAATATATGTCCTCATTGATAATCACATTAAAGTGTATTTGTTTATCAAAATATTTATCACATTTCTTTTAGGTTTATATTTATTTATTTATTAGTATAATTATTTATTTATTAATATAATTATTTATTAGTATTATAAAATAAAGTGAGGTTGATTTTATGTGATAGTTTATTATAGATTTATTTTATTAATATTATAAAATAAAGTGAGTTTAACTTTATGTGATAGTTTATTATGGATTGAAACATCAATTCTATTCACGTATAAGTTGTATAGAAACGAGCCTATTTTATTTATTCAAACCATTGATTTATCTTTTGACAACATACGCATATCATTAATGCTACCACTTATTATAAGATTTCAAATTATTAACAATTTATACATTATTCAAACCAGTGATTTAGCTTTGACAACATACGCATATCATTAATGCTACCATTTATTATAAAATTTCAAATTATTAATAATTTATATTAAGGATAGAAATAATTAAGCAAATTTGATTCATACTCAATGTATTTTTTTATTCATACTCAATATATTTTTTAATATAATTTATAATATAATTGAACAATTTTTCCTTTTTTTAATATATTTTATAATATAATTGAGCAATTTAACTCATACTCGACATTTTCCCTTTTCATTTGTTTAAAGAGCGTGTCACTTAAAAGAAAGGGTTTATGAGTCAAGGTGGTAAAAGAAAAAGAATGCCGTGCTTTTCGCTATGTACTGCATTATCTTTTTAACTTAGTTGCACATAGAGCCACATGAGGACTTTCGTGCGTGAGTGTCCACTTTATTTAATACCACGTTATTTAAGAATAGTAAGTTTTTATATTAATTTAATTTTAATTAATTTAATTAATTACTTAAATTAACGAATTAATATTTTATTATATTTATTAATTTAGTGTTATATATAAAAAAAAATTATTGTCATTATTATTATTAATATCAGAAGAACATGACATTTCATTTCAAATTTAACCTACTTTAAATAATAAAGAAAAAAAGGTAAATAAAATTTCTTATACAAGAACATTTCCTTCCTATATTTATATATAGACACATATTTTCTTTATAGGGAAAAAAGTCTAAGTATTTCAAGTTTTATGGGAATTAAACAAAATAATATGTTTTAAAAATGTTGGCATGTGTATAATTAGTGCAAAACAAAAACATGTATATGCTTTATGAAAATTTAGGACTCCCTAATTCCCATAAGATACCATCTATGTTTCATAGATACTTAACAAAAGGTATAGAAATCTTATAGGGTCAAATAACGTGTTCGCACTTAGTTCAAAAAACAATCAGCACAATCATTCATCATTTCTGAAATAGTAAGAACTTTAAATCTAAGACTCATGAAAATAAGAGGTAAGGTATCCCCTATGTGACTCATTGATCTCCCTAGTTCCTTATTGTTTCTCCAAGCCTTCTTTGGACAACCTATCAAAATTAATTTTTTTGTCTCTATATAAATGTGCAAAGGTAATGTGAGAAAAAGCAAATTCTAAATTCTTTATGTCTTGGAATAATTGCTAAAGCATAAATTCATCAAAATAAAGTTCCCTTTCATCCATTGTATCATTAAGAGGGAATCGCCAAAGTTTTAGATACGAGAGATCCCTTTTTCTGGAGCATGCATTAGAACCGTCTTGAGAGATGAAAGCTCATTGTAGTTGTTTCAAGGATGAAAAAACCCTATTTGAATAAAAAAAATGGTTTCAAGAGAGAAAAATGATTACCCTAGATCCTTTCTTTGGTGAATTTCTTTGTAAGGCTCTACTGAAGAAAGCCAAGGGGATTGACTCAGTTATATGATATTCTTATGTTAATCACTAGGAGGGATAGTGTATAATTAAGGAAAGGCACTTAGTATATTGAGACTTTCAGAAGCACCCTTAAAAAGACAAGGTGTCCTTACCATCAAAAATATTTTCATTTATGGGGATCCATATTCCCCGAGCTAAGATAAGGGAAAGATATTTCAAATCTACTGTGTCCCTTTTTATATGCCATTTCCTTAATCCTTCTTTTATAAAATCTCCTTGCCAAATGTTTTGCAGTTCAATAACACCTTCAATTTCTTTCCATACATACTTTGAGAAAGGGCATGAAAGAATGAGATGGTTATTTGTCTCCAAGTTTGCTTGATAGAGGTTGCATCTATCTAGGCCTTCAAAACTTAATTTTCTAAAACATCCCTCGTCAAATCCCTATTATTAAGGAGAATCAACATAAAAAATAAAGTTTTTCCTGGTAATTTGTATTTCAAGATAGATTTTCACCACGAGGTTAGTGGTTTAATGTTTCCTTCTAATGCTATGGCATTGTAGCCAATTTGTGCTTATATCCACCAAAGGGATTCAAGGAATAGAGGAGTTCATCCTCTTGATTAATAAGAATGACACTGCATTTTCATAGACAATTTGTATAGGGTTTCCAAACCTAAAAATACTCCTCATTAGGTTATATATCTCTACATGAGAGCCATTGTTGTGGTTTGATGTTTACAACTTGACCACTAACAATGTGATGCATGGTATAGTATCATATATATATAAAATCTTAAATGAGAGGTAAGGGTATATTCTTCAAGTTATTTCTCTTGATCCATGGGTCAAGGAAAACCTAGACCTTATCCCCTTTCCTTCCCTCTAAATTAGCTAATTCCTAATCATAGGAAAGGGTGCCATCGTGGCTTTCCAAATGATACAAGAGTTCTAATCTTTTTTATTGGGAAACCAAATACATTCCTCAATGGAGTGGGGGGAGAGATACTTTTATTTAATTATTTGAACGCAAAGGCCCTATCCCTATACAGGTATTCAAACATTTTTGGCTGCAAAAGCTTTGGAGAATTTTTTATTTATTTTTAATATCCAACCTTCTTGGAATTTCAAAACAACGATATTTTTGTAGGGTACTAGTTGATAAATTGTGAAGCAAAGAGAAAATGCAAAAAAGAATAAAACAGTATATTGAAATGTATGAAGAAGTACAGAACTCAAAAGATGATTACAATGTAAGATGGTTGAGCTATATATGCTCAAGCAAGACAAAAATAAAAAGTACAACTGTACAGTACAACTGGCAGTGTACGGTCATACTGTTGAGGGTACAATATATTTAACACTCCCTCTTAGACTCAACAGTTACAATCAGCAGCACTGACTATGCCTAAGTGTTGTCTCTGGAAGTCAAAAACTGACTTTCCTAGTGGCTTGGTGAAAATATCAGCAAGTTGATCTCTAGAACCACAAAATTGTAGTGCAATTTCACCATTATTGACTAACTCGTGTATGAAATGAAACCGAGTGTCAATGTGTTTACTTTTCTTGTGGAACACATGGTTCTTGGATAATGCAATTGCTGATGTGTTGTCACATAAGATAGGAGTTGGATCCTTTTCTATTTGTGACATGTCTTTTAATAATCTTCTCAGCCATATAGCTTGACAAGAAGCTGAGGTAGCAGCTACATACTCTGCCTCTGCAGAAGATATGGATACAATTGGCTGCTTCTTCGATGCCCATGAAATCAGGTTCGTGCCCAGCTGAAAAACATATCCTGATGTGCTTTTCCTGTCATCTAGGCTCCCTGCAAAGTCACTATCTGTGTAACCAGAGAGTTGATTACTATCAGAGTGAGTGTACCATAAACCGAAATTGAGAGTTCCTGCAACATATCTCAAAATTCA
>ML786094.1:238384-251740 GCA_009831015.1 Picea engelmannii
CATAATCAATCTCACTCTCTCTCCACCCCCTTCTCCATCCCTCTCTCTCTGATCCTCCCTCTCGTTATCTCTTCTCTCTCTCTCATACATATACCCCTCCCCACTTTCTCTCCCCCCTTCCTCTCACTCTCTCTCTCTCTACCCAGTCTCTTTGTATCCCTCTCCCTCCCTCTCACACACTCAAACACTCCTTGCCCAACGTCCCTCTCTTTCTTTCTCTTCCCTCCTCTCATACTCACACATTCTCTCTCTACCCCACTCCCTCCTATATTTCTCCCCCTCCCTCTCGCTATCTCTCCTACATCTACCACTACTTTCTCTCTCTCATTGTTAGTCTCACTCACACTGTATCCCCCCCAATCTCTATCCTTAGTATAGGCCTCCAAAGGGTTCATTAGAATCTCACTATATCTCCACCTCCACACAGTATTTTCAATTTGGTTGCACTGCAATCTCATAATATATAAACCCTAAATGGTCATAACGTCCATCTCAGTAGTTTCCATTCCTCCAAATATCTTGTCACTAGATCCAGAGCTTGAGGTAGACCATGACCTAAACTACCACATAGAGATAGATCTAGATTTAGATGTTGACCTAGAGCTTGATGTAGACAATGACATAGGCCCCCCTAGCTCCATCTAAGCCTAGAAATAACTTATACTCAATCCTTAACCCCAACTTAACTCGAGACCTGAGTGCACTATGCATATACCTTGTGTACAAACCTTGCACTCACATCAACCACATATTGGTGCTCTAACCAATGCTCTATCCTTGAAAACAATTTGAATCCTAACCCCTTAGGCCTTAGTTTTCCCCATAGCCCTATAAATTTTTATTCATAAAAACGTTTGGTGGATATCAAATGCTATATCAGTTTCATTAAGAGTGTGCATGGGCTCCTATGACTTGACTGAGTTGGTTGTTTATTCTTAGTAGGAATGTGTGTGCGTTCCTAGAATGCACATGCGTTCTAGGAACACATGCACATTCTTGCTGGGAATTATTTGGTGCCAAGCACACCCCACCTCATTTATCTCATGGTCAAGAAAAAAACTGACAACTTCAGGCAAAATCATCCTTCACAGACAAGTTTTACTTTTTTTAGTGTTCTTGTTAGATTCATAAATACTTTTGTGTTATTTTGAGACCATTGTAAGAAAATTTGGAGGACAACTTTGTCAAGTGAAATTGGAATTGTTGTTTGTATGTAATTGTGTCTTCTAGTAATTCAAAGGAAAATTTGTCCAAGTGAAATTGTAATTGTTGTTTGTATCTTCTTGTGTCTTCTTGGAATTGGAAAACAAATTTGTCCAAGTGAATTTGGAATTGGAATTGGAATTATTAGATGTGTCTTCTTTTGTAATACAAAAACAAATTTCTCCACTTGGTTGCACCTTATTATATAATACAAAGAAAAATTTGTGGTGGGTGTTTGGAAGACAATTCTTATCTTTAAACATCAGGAACCACCATATTCGAGAAAGAAAATCCTCAAGAAAAAAAAAAACGATCGAAAAGGTAGATTAAGAAAGAGAAAAAGAAAAGTTACACATGTCAAAGTGTAGGATTTCACATGAGGGAAATCCAATTTCTAGCGCAATAAATGTCTCTAATGTTTCTCCTCCATCACCAAAATAAAAGCGCAAGAGTTCATTAGAGATAAATCCAAACAATATCTCATCAATACAAATGGATGAAGTTAGAGAAGCAACCGGTGTACAACATTGCAGTGAATAAGTTCCTGTGGAAAAATCTATTGTTAGACAGTCAAATGTGCACTCTCCTCCCACAATTGATCTGTCAGTTATTGAAGGGGAAAGAACTACAACATTGTTAACTCCACAACAAGGAGGTCAAGAGTCCCAGAATAAGGGTTCATCTTCCCTACCTAGTTTGAGCACTGTGTTAACACTCAAAAAATTATTTGGGTTATATCAAAGAAAACCCCAAGGTAATTTTTTTGACAAACTTTATATTGTATTATGAACTATACAACCAGAGAGGGCTCTCTTAGATGTCTAATGACTGGTAATAACTCAAGGATTCATCAATAAATGCATAGAGGTCAGATTCTACAATAGAACAGGTTTTCTTTTGTTTTAAAGAGATGGTAGGACAAGCAAGAGAGAAAGTACCATTGGGAAATGGAGTCAAATTCTGAAATTAAAATATTGAGCTAATGACTGGTGGTGTACTCTCAGAGAAAAAACGAAAAGTAAGTGTTATTCTTCAGGAATAGGAAATAATTTGGATGACAACAAAAAATAGAAAGGGACATCCCATCACACTCAAATCATTGAGTTCTCAATGTAACTTTAGATGAAATACAAAAAGATAGATTACTATGAGCAGATCATCAAGCATGGATGAATTCTGAACCAACAAACTTTAAACACATAACAAGTATTTATCGTATGAATGGAGCATCGAAGATGGATGAATTCCACACATTTACTCTCAGCTAAATATTGGAAAGAACAAACAATTATGGAGATGAGAATTACAAAGAAAATACATACTTAAAAGAACACCGTAATGAATCTTTACTTCATGAAAGTACGTTATTTTTGCATTTAGCCCATAAAGATATTCAAGAACAAGATACATAGTCCAATTACCTCTTTGGATGAAAGTTACCCCCTCTTCTTTTGTACCAGGAAATATATATCACTATAGGTCCTTCACATATCACCAATTTGAATTCCAACCCCTTTCCCAAAATAGAAATAGTTACAAACAAAAAATGACATGTTTTAACTGATTTCTGACTTTTGAGGAGGCAAAATTCTAAAAAATAGGCTTCAAAACGTCACTTGTAATTATGAAAATAGAATAGTTGTGTAAAATATGAGAAAATTTATTTTATATAATATCGTTCTAAATAAAAACCCCTCTCGGTTTCTTGAAATTCATCTCCATCTTTCCAGAATACGTGTCGCAAAAACATGTCTAAAATAGGAAATCATGAAAATTGAAAAATAGAGGTCAAATATTCCTTCGAATCTCCCAATCCGTGACACATGTATGAAAAATGAACAAGGTTAATGTTCTTGGGTAAATGCTTGAAAATAACCTCCTTTTAATTTTGAAAATAAATCATGTTTCACCCAAAAATCAACCTGGAAGTCAACTGGTCAAAAATACCATTTTGGAGCGCCCGTGCTGTGAAATTTCCTGTAGCAGCATATTTTTATTTTTTTAATCTTCAACACTTAAAAAATTATTTTAGGAGTCCAAAAATATTTCAAAAATCCATTATATTGATATATAATCATTTAAGGATGAATTTGAAAGGATGCAAAAGCTTAAAGTTTTAGCAGTTCTGGAACAAAGTGTTTGCAACACATTTCAGGATTTGTTGCAAACTTTCATGTAGGTGATTATTTCAAATTTTCTCCCAAACAACGAACTGTGTTAGGATGATATTTTTGTCAGGAAGTCAATGATATTATGATTTATCTCCACAAAAAATTTCAGAAGAACCCAGATCAACATTTAAAAGCTATGATGAAAATACGATTTTTCTATGTACTAGGTGATTTTGCAATGCACAGTGAGTTTTGCAGCACACATTTGCAAATGAAAATGAAAATAAAAAATGATAAATATTCCTTTTGAAACCGACCCTTGTAGATGATGGATGATTCCAGGCACTAAAAACAATATTGGTGCTAACATACATGACTTTGCAAACTTCTAACAAACCTCTAACCTTAGCTATGAAAATCATAGTTCTAACATTTGGCTCCAATGGGGATGTTATCCTATCTATGAGGTAACAAAGAAAAGTAGACCAGGTTCCTTATCCATTAGGTTGTTCCCAAGCCATATAATATGATCTGCACCCTATAATCTGTTTCTCCACCAACTTATTTTGTAACTGAACTAAACCCAAACTGAAAAATGTTGAAAGAAATTCCCCATGCTGAACTTATTCACACATAGCTAGTCTACTTTGCTAAGCATAAAGGTTGAATCAAGTGATCTCACACTTCCAATGAAGCCAGTCAATAAAATGGCTTCTTGACTACAGCTTTCTTTCAACTCTTCTAGATAGAAAAAAGAACTCAACAAATGACAACTCAAACCGAAAACCAAATTCAATCCATGCATTATTGAAAAACACATACTGCATCTTCTCTGATGATTCCAACAAACCAGTGAAAGGATCCCCAAGAACATGAAAAAATACCAGCTCTTTATGACCAACCACAAGAGTATCTTTAATTGGTTCTTTATGTTTATTCACATTATCTATGTCATAACAAGTCTTTTGAATATCACCTTAATTTTGTTTTGAGGGATGCTCACTAATTGAAAATATATTTTCTACAGGAAGGATAAACCTCAGAGTACTAACCTTAGGACTAAGGTCATAGTATCTGTAAAAGTCATCCATTCCAGCCTGATATCTTATTATATACTGCTCTGAATTAGCCTGTAAAGTTTCATCTATCTTTAATTCATATTGTTCTTGTTGTTGGTCAGAAAATTCTTTAGAAGAAGATGAATCTTGGGATATCCTTTGGATTTCTTGTTCTATCTCAAGTTCGATAATAAAATATTGTAAACATTCTAACTTATCCTCTTTCCTAAAGGTATAATATGCATCAAAATAAAAAAATAGAGCTGACCGAATATCTTCATACCATTTATGCTTAGGAAACATATCAATCCATTTTCTGAAATTTTGAAAAGAAATAAGGTCTGCCACCAACCTTGTTGTTTTGTTTCATGAAGTACCTGTATAGAAAGACAAGATTTCCATTCTGAAGCCAAGATACTCTTCATACCCTGATCTCTTTGAATAATGAAGTTGTTGTGAAAACTTTAGGTCTGGATTCTTCTGCCAGTGGAATCATCTTCCAACTAATTTTATAATGTGTGGAGTCATCAAAGAAGAAATAAAACCAATATGTGCATACGTGTTTGCTGATATCAGACCTTAGAACTAAAACAACGCCATTCTTCCCGAGAAAAATAATAACAATCGTTTCCTGACAATGACACCAAAAATGTTAGCACTCGGAAATTTCTTTAGCTTGTATCAAATAAAACCCCAAGGTAATTGTTTCAACCAACTTTAGATTGTATTTTGACCTATACAACCAGAGAGGGCTCTCCCAAATGTCTAATGATTGGTAATAACTCAAAGGATTCATCAATAAATGCACAGAGGTCATATTCTGCAATATGACATGTTTTTTTGTTTTTTTTTAAAGAGATGGTAGGAAAAGCAAGAGAGAAAGTACCATTGGGAAATGGAGTCAAATTCTGAAATTAAAATATTGAGCTAATGACTGGTGGTATACTCTCAGATAACAAAGGAAAAGTAAGTGTTATTCTTCAGCAATAGGAAATATTTTGGATGGAAACAAAAAAGAGAAAGGGATAACTCATCACACTTAGAGCATTGAGTTATCAATGTAACTTTAGATGAAATACAAAAAGATAGATTACTATGAGAAGAGCATCAAGCATGGATGAATTATGAACCAATAATATTTAAACACATAACAAGTATTTATCGTATGAATGGAACATCGAAGATGGATGAATTCCAAACATTTACTCTCAGATAAATACTACTAATAACAAACAATTATGGAGATGAGGATTAAAAATAAAATAGATACTTAAAATAACACCGTAATGAATCTTTGCTTCATGAAAGTATGGTACTTCTGCATTTTTCCCATAAAGATATCTAGGAAGACGATACACAGTCCAATCACCTCACTGGTTGAAAATCCCCCACTCTAATTTTGTACCACGAAATATATATCACTATAGTTCCTTTCCATATCACCAATTCGAACTTCAACCCCTTTCCCAAAATAGAAACAATTACAAACAGAAAATGACACATTTTAACTGATTTCCTGCTTTTCAAGAAGCGAAATTATGAAAAATAGGCTGAAAAAATCCACTTGTAATTCTCAAAATATAATATATGTGTAAACTTTGAGAATGGTTTTCTTGTATAAGATCATTCTCAATAAAAACCTCTCTCTATTTCTTGGAATTCATCTCCATATTTTTGGAATACGTCTCACAAAAACATGTATCAAACACGAAATCATGAAAACTGAAAAATAGGGCTCAAAGATTCCTTTGAATCTCCCAATCCGTGACACTTTTCTGAAAAATGAACAAGGTTAATGTTCTTGGGTCCGTTCTTGACAATAACCTCCTTTTAATTTTGAAAATTCATCCTGGTTCACCCGAAAATCGTCCTGGAAGTCAACTGGTCAAAAATACTAGTTCGTAGCACCCGCACTACGAAATTTCCTGTAGCGGCCTATTTTTTTTTTTAAATCTTCAACACTTCAAAAATTATGTTAGGAGTCAAGAAATGTTGAAAAAAACCATTTTATTGATATATTATCATTTAAGGATGAATTTGAAAGGATGCAAAAGATGAAAGTTTCAGTAGTCCTAGAATAGAGTGTTTGCAACACATTTCAGGATTCGCTGCAAACTTTCTTGTATGTGATTATTTAACATTTTCTCCCAAACGATGAACTAGCTCATGCTGATTTTTGGTTAGGAAGTCAATGATATTATGATTCATCTCCATTTTTTTTTTTAAAAGAACCTAGATCACCATTTGAAATTTATGATGATAATACAATTTTTCTGTGTACCGGGTGATTTTGCAGCGCACATTGAATTTTGTAGCACACAATGAATTTTGCAGCATGCATTGAGTTTTGCAGCGTGCAGTTCTAAATGGAAATGAAAATAATAAATGATAAATCTTTCTTTTGAAACCGACACTTGGATATTTTGGATGATGTCAGGCGTTAAAAATAATATTGGTGCTAACATGCATGACTTTGCAAACTCCTGAAAAACCTCTAACCTTAGCTATGAAAATCATGGTGCTAACACACTGCACAACAAAGAAATTATAAATGCATTTAGGTCAATGAAATTGGTCTAGAATCACTTGAGGGTAAGTTACCTAAACATATTATTTGTTATCACTCTTATAAAATCATTCAAGAATATTTTGAACCAAAATTTGATGCTGCTAAATGTCAATTATTTTTATCTTTGTTAAAATATAGTAGTTTTACTGTTGTTAGGAGGATTTTAGGAATTAAAATAGTAAAAAGTGGAGAAACAAGTCATCATATAGTAGGAAATCTCGTAGATGATTTTCAAAGAATTGGTAAGAAGTCTCATTCTAAAGAACACAATGCAACCCGACATGTCTTGTCACAGTCAATTGCTAGCAAAATTACAAGAAAACATCATTTTCTACAACAAACCTTTTACCTCTTGAAATGCAATGTCAAAACCCTTAGAAATTATTCCCATAGACAAAATAGCCTCGACATAGGTGCCCCAATATATTTGTGGGCCTTCACTAGAAGGCTACCTCATTCTGACACGAAGTTAATTAGAGAGGCTAAGGGACTAGTTCAGGATTTCTGGCATGATAACACAAGGACCTCTTCCAACCAAAAAGATGTACTAAAATTTATAAGGGGATATAGGGACCTTCAACCCCATTTTAAATAGTATCTTGACATTACACAGATAGAATTGTATGAGAGATTCATAACAATACATAGTGCACTTAACTTAGGGAAAAAATATTTCCATAAATGCAAGCCTTGGTATGTCTGAATAAACACAATTTGTAACATGTGTTGTTGTAAATATCACATTGATTATGGTTATTATTATCACACACACACACACACACACACACATATTTCTTGTTTTGCAAAACACCCTTTTTCAGGAATTCCCAGTTATATTTCCATCATCGTCATCTACATAATTTATTCACAATATCTTGTGTACAATTTCAGATGGTTTCACATTTTATCAAAATGAATGCTTAGATGGGACATCTCCAAGTGTAGTGGAATGAAATTACTAAGCAAGTGCATCCATGTAAGCGATGTGTATTAATTGGGGAGGAAGGAGGTTTTCTTGAAAAGATTTAAATACGTGACATATGATATTGATGGAGGACATGAAAGAAAAAAGATACAATTGGTTACTTCCCAACTGCGAGTGTGTGACTTCATGAATGACTTCATTTAAAATACACGACATTATGTTCAGCATGTCCATGTGGCTCGATGGTAGGATGAGCATTTCATAATATGTAGAGATACATTTCCTATTGATATTGTGTTATCAGTAGTTTATTTTGCTAAGAACTACACCCTTCAACCACAAAATGAGATTAAAATCAAATAGTATCACTTAGAGAAGGTAAACATAATGGTACATATCAGATACATGCATGGATTGGATAATAATGAAAAAAATTGAGTTATATTTAAAGAGTATCACTTCTACATAAGTGATGATCGGTTCCATGACTTACCCTATGTACAAAATTATTTTTTGTTGTTCTACCATCATGTTAAGGAGAACATACAGATGGATCAACATTGGATTTGGTCAGATTGTTTTACAGGTCAGTTCAAACATATTCATGTATTTCAAAGGTTGTGTATGTTGCACAAAAAACTAAATGTACCACACATTTGTAACTATTTTGAGTTTGTGCATGGGAAAGGGGAGCATGATGGAGCAGGTTCATGCATAAAAAGAACAATACACATGAAAGAAATGAAGTTCAATACTACTTCCCTCATTCGATATGCAAAATTCATTATTGAATTGTGTTCTTCGGTAATGGGAGAAGGAATAGGAACCTGTCAAGACCAATCACACAATAAATGACATGTACATATACATTTTTGGGAGGTGGTCGATGTAGATCGATCACAGTGGTATGAATTAAAAATAATCCATGACACTCATGGATTCCATTCAATTAGAACATCAGACTGTGTTCTTTTGAGTGGATGTTCTTAATCATTCCATTGTCACTTTTTCCACCACCAAGTTCTTGCACTCACCCACACCTAAAACAAAATATTTTCAACCAAACAATCCATTTTCAGCCTGATAATTATATGATATAAATGTCTCTTTAGAAATTTTACATGATAGCCAAGAATCCACATCACCAATTTTTATTTATTTTTATCTATGCAAAGTGTGGCTTGATAGTTTCCCTACATGGTCACAATGTCACTTAAACAACATTATAGTGAAGGTATACTCATAAAAAGTGACATGTATTTCAATGTAGAAATGTTACTCTTATTGGTTGATTAAGTAATGTAAAAAATATTTTTTTTTACATAAAAAAATCTCTAGCAATCAAAACACTTGACTAGTAGATGTTGATATCAAAGAAAAACATGACTAGACCTAGTAAAATATTTTAGACATATGAATTTTGGTTATCACAATAAAGGTTATTTTTGTATCAATTCACAACAATTAGGAATTACATAAGTCATTTGTCGATTCTTAATAAAGGAATACATTCAACAAATCAATGTGAGTAGGGGCTAGTTCAATAGTCATTGAAAAATCAAGCCTGATTTCTATTATGTAAGGAAAAAAGAATCATAAATCCCATGTAGGAATGGGACTAGGAATATTTGGAAATCCCTTCTCCATAAAGGCCCATATAACCCACTTGATTTTCAATTTTATAATTATAAGTAACATATTTATTCCCCATGTTTATCCAATACTTGGGTCAAGGATATGCATATTTTTGTTTTTTTAACAGTTTTATGCTTCTAAGTTTTCACCTAGGAATTTTGTTTTGGTTATCCTTACCTTGATCCTTTGTCCCACATCAAATGTCCATCATGAAGAAATCCTTAATGTTTGGGAATACCTAAGGATGTGATATATTTATTGGATCCCTATATTGCATGTTAAAATATGGTGGTATATGTGACCTTGCATTTCGAAAAATGAAAATTACTATATATTTAACTACCTTTTCATTTTTCTATTATTTCCCTCCTCTTAAAACTAGGGTTTTAACAACATTGAATAAATGGCTACATTGGAACATATATATGTAAATACTCAAGATGTATGTTTGGGAAGGATAACCAACAACTTTTCGATAACCAACCACTTTTAATTCATTATTCATGAGAATTTATATATTATCATGATGGTTAGAATGGTTTCAATCACCATCACCTAACCATTCATTAAATTCATTAAATTGTATGTTTCGTGACCTACTTTAATTATACATTTACATTTGCATTCATGTATTCACTTAGTCTATTTTCTTAATTGAATGTGCGATGACATTTATAATGGATTAAGAGGCCTCCTAACATCTCTCCAAACCTCAATGTCTTGCTTCATCATGAATCAATCATGTAGCAACATCCTAGGTCTCATATCTTGCTAAAGTATCCTCATTGTGAATCAACCATTCTTACTAATGTTCATAGCTAATATAGATACAAAAACCACTCGATATTTAGGAAGATATGTATAAACAAGGTTTATTGTGACCTTTTATTCTTTGCAAAATTTCTTCCAAATTAAGAACCATCATGGTTTCTTCCACTTTCTCATATGACCTTAATATTTTTTGTAACGCCCTAATTTTTATCCCCAATGTAGCATTGTATATTTGTAAATACTATGAATGTTCAGGGACCACATAATATAGTATGTAAACATTGTACATTGAAAAATAATAAAATGAAATAGACCACTCGATTCTATATGGATAAGGATCAAGGTAATGGGGGGATATGATTCCACAAGAGAGGTTGGATTGATGGGGTTTTTATGGGTTTCCATATTCCTTGAGTCTTAATTCACCTTCATAAATTATTTTGTCATTTATATATGTAACCTTTTGACCTATTACACACTCAATCTTTGAATTCATGTAAGAGGTTATGTGAGAAATCCATTCCACTCAATTATGACACCATGGGTTGAGTGTAATCTGTTAAGAACCAAATATCAATATAGCATAGAAAAACCTCAGAATAAGTACACAATGCCTTGAAAAATATATAATTTCATATAATAATCCTCTTCGGGGGGGGGAAACCTCCTTTTACCCCACATAAATGTTCAAGTACAAGATGAATCCAAATGAAAATGTCTCCTTGGTATATATAGGAGACTAGGAGGTATAATTAGAACTAATGGAATAAAGCCGACATAAATAAAATAACATTACTAATGTAATATGCCCCAATTAAGGTCTAATGAGCCAATATTAGGGCTTAAAATGCCCCTCCCCTTGAGACAAGTGTTGTTCGCAATGCTTGAGTAACTCTAGATGCTTCTGCATAAAAGACTCATCTTCCCAAGTGGAATCTTCAGCCGGTAGTTTCCTCCATTTAATGAGATACTCTGAAATGGATCTATTCCTCAGTTGGCAAATTTTGGTGTTAGTGATGGCTTCAGTATCCAATATAATTTTTCCTTCCTCGTCAGGTTCTGGAAATATAGTTTGAACTGGGATATTGTCGCCTATAACCTTCTTTAAGCATTAAACATGGAAAACTGTGTGTACTCATGAAGATGCAGGCAACTCCAATTTGTATGCCATAGTACCAATATTTTGCAACACCTTATAAGGGCCATAGTACTTTGGTGATAATTTATTATCCTTCTTGGATTTCTTGAGGGACATTTTTTTGTATGGTTGTTGTCTTAAAAACACCCAATCCCCTACTTCAAAACTTATTTCACTACGATGTTGATCTGCTTGTTGTTTCATGTGATTCTGTGCCATGGTTAGGTTGTCCTTTAAGATTTGGGGAACTTGTTGTTGATGCTCGATGTGGTCTTCCACTGCTTGAACCTTAGATTTTTATTTTAGAGAAGAAGTGATGGAAGGAGGGTGGTATCCATATAGTGCCATAAATGGTGTCATTTTTGTTGCAGTATGAAAGGAAGTGTTATACCACCATTCTGCCAAGGGTAACCATTTGAACCATTGTGTTTGTTTATCAGAAACAAAGAAACGAAGGTAGCCTTCCAGACATTTGTTCACTATATTGGTTTGTCCATTAGATTGAGGATGATAGGATGAGCTATGAGCCAATTGAGTACCAAACCAACAACATAATTCTGTCCAAAAATGTCCAGTGAAGATGGGATCTCTGTCACTTACAATAATCTTTGGGTTGCCATGTAGTTTTTGAACTGTCTCCATGAATGTGGTGGCAACTATACTAGCTTTGAAGGGATGAGAGAGTGCACAAAAGTGTGTGTACTTGGTCAGTATATCAACAATCACCATGATGACACTCTTTCCTTCAAACATTGGTAACCCTGTGATGAAATCCATGGAAACCTCCTCCCAACGCTAACTTGGGATGTCTAATGGTTGTAAAAGGCTTGGGGTCTTAATTTTTTCCACCTTATTTTGTTGGCAAACCAAACATTCCGCCAAAAACCTTTGAACATCAGTTTTAAGGCCATCCAAGAAAAAATCCTTCTTGAATCTATGGTAGGCTTTCAAAAATCCTGAGTGCCCTCCTACTGGAGAGGTGTGCAATTCCAATGGTACCTTTTGTTTGAGTTAGGAGTTCTTACATAAATATAAGCGATATTTTTACCATAGTGAATCATTTTTCCATGTAAATGTATCTGATGCATTGGAATCGTGCTGCAACCTTTGAATGAGATTCCACACTTTTTCGTCATTCTTCAATTTATCCATTGCTTCTATTATCCAATCAGGTTGGATGATTGAGATAGCACAGAAAAAGGCCTCAACATATTCATCCTTTATTGATAGTGCATCTGCCACAACATTTTGCTTCCCCTTTTTATAGACATTTTCAAAATCATAACCCAATATCTTGGTTACCCATTTTTGTTGTTCTTCTGAAGATAGTCTTTGTTCCAAGAAGTATTTAAGACTATCATGATATGTTTTGACCTTGAAGTGCCTACCTATTAGGTAAGGATGCCATTTCTTCAATGCATGTAATATTGCCATCATTTCCTTCTCATAAATGGGTTTGTGTAAGTCCTTTCCCTTGAGAGGTCAACTTTCAAAAGCTAGGACCCTTCCTTCTTGCATTAGGACAACACCAATTCCATTTCCTGAGGCATCACATTCCACAATAAAGGTTTTTGTGAAGTCTGGAGTGGTCAAGACATGAGATTTGCACATCACCTCTTTAAGTTCTTCAAAAGCTTAAGTTTCCTCTAGAGTCCATGAAAATGAATCCTTCTTAGTTAGTGTCATTAAAGGTGTTTCTATTCTTCCATAGTGCCGAACAAAATTGTGGTAGTAACATGTCAAACTGAAAAATCCTCTAAGATTCTTCAATGTTTTGGGAATTGGATAGTCCATCATGGCCTTAATCTTGTTAGGGTATACCTTGACATCTTCATGAGATGCAATATGACCCAAATACTCTACCTCCTTCACTCCAAAGAAACATTTGGATAGTTTGGCATATAGTTGTTGCTCCTTTAGTAGTTGTAGCACCTTGTCAACATGTC
>ML786094.1:265925-295736 GCA_009831015.1 Picea engelmannii
CAACAGATTCTTTCATCGGTTGTAGAACAGGGAATATGATTATCTCACATGGAACTGAAAGGAAACAAATCACACTTTATCCTCCTGCTCAAAAACCTTCTGTAATAGATCAATTACCTTGGCTTGATGAAACAAAGCAACAATAGGAAGAATTAATTGAACTTGTATTAAGTATTAATCAAGCCTTTCATTTTAGGGAGGAAAACAATGAAGATCTATTAGACTATTTCATTTATGAACCAGATATCTCAGAAGAATTAAGAGACACAAAATACATTGCTGCAGATGAGATCTTAGGACAAAATTTTCAAGAAAATTGCACAATTCATTCTTTAGAGTCAGCATTTAATGACATTTTCCCAGTTATCTCTATGGAAAATACTCAAAGCAAGATAATTGAAATTAGTCCTGGGAAATACTTGAATATTGGCACAAATTTTGAACCATGCTAGGAAGAACAATCAATTTCACTATTGAAGAAATATCATAAAGCATTTTCTTGGGAATATACTGATATGTAGGGGATTCATCCTGAAACATGCACTCATCATATCTACACAGATGATAACATAAGACCACTCATACACCCACAATGAAGAATGAATCCAATATTGAAAGAGGTAGTCAAAGAAGAATTACAAAAATTATTAAAGGTAGGATTCATCTACCCTATCACTGACAATCAATGGGTTTCTCCATTAGTTGTTGTACCTAAGAAAAATGAGAAATGGAGAATTTGTGTAGACTATAGAGAATTGAACAAAGCAACACTTAGAGATCATTTTCCATTACCATTCATAGATCAAGTCTTAGATTCATTAGCTGGGAAAAAATATTTTTCCTTCCTAGATGGATTTAGTGGCTATAACCAAATCAATATAGCATTAGAGGATCAGGACAAAACTACTTTTACATGCCCATGGGGTACATATGCTTATAAGGTATTACCTTTTGGTTTATGTAATGCTCCAGCTACTTTTCAAAGAGCAGTCCTGGCCATTTTTGTTGATTTAGTACATGAATGTGTAGAGGTATATATGGATGATTTCTCTGTGCATGGTGATTCTCTTATCAAATCCTTGAAAAACTTGGAAAAATTCCTAATAAGATGCATAGAAACAAATTTGTCTCTTAGCAATGAATTTTTTTTTATGATGTTAACTGAAGGAGTAGTATTGGGTCATCATATTTCATCATCATGAATAACAGTGGATCCTGCAAAAATACAAATCATTGTAAATCTACTGGTACCAATCATCCAAAAAAATGTGAGAAGTTTTCTTAGATATGCAGGCTATTACCGAAGATTCATTGAAAATTTTAGTAAAATAGCTTTGCCATTATTCAAATTACTTGCAAAAGATATACATTTTCATTGGAATACTAATTGTCAAAATGCCTTTCAGAAGCTCAAAGGAAAGCTATCAACAACACCTATATTAAGAGGGCCTAATTGGGCTTTGCCATTTCACATCTCTATAGATGCATCGGATACTACAATAGGGACATCATTGGGTCAAAAGGAAAATATTATGACTTATGCTATTTACTTCATTATCAAAAGTCTAACTCCTGCAGAGTTGAATTACACAGTCACAGAAAAAGAAATGTTGGCAGTAGTACATGCTGTGAATAAATTTTGTCACTACATCACTGGTTATGAATTCTTTATCCATACAGACCATTCTTCCATAAAATATCTCATGAACAAACCTATTACTAATGGAAGGAAAACAAGATGGTTGTTATTGATGCAGGAATTCAACATCATAGTCTTGAATAGACCTGGAAAGGAAAATCGAGTAGCTGATTTCCTACCTCGATTAAAAACCTCTAGTGAGATTGTTCATGTCTCAGATAATTTTTCTGATGAGCACCTATTTGCAATTTCAGTTATAAATCCATGGTATATTGATTTAGCCAACTATTTATCATCAGGGATGTTACCTCCATCTCTCACATCCAAAGAAAAGAAAAAGATAATTAAGCAAAGTGCTAGATACACATGGATTGATGGAGATCTCTTTTATACATTATATGACCTCATAATTAGAAGGTGTGTAAGACAAGATGAGATTTTAGAAATACTAAAAGCTTTCCATGATGAACCTTGTGGTGGTCATTTTGCAGATAAGAGGACAGCATACAAAATACTTAATTTAGGGTATTATTGGCCATCCATATTCAAAGATTCCAAGAAATATGTCTGAAGTTGTGATAGCTGTCAAAGGATGGGAAAGCCACTTCCAACCGATGAGATGCCTCTCAAACCACAAGTTCACATTGAGCCATTTGAAAAATGGGCTCTTGATTTCATTGGTCCAATAAATCCACCATCAAAAGGGAGGCAGTACATCTTAGTATGTATTGATTATGTTACAAAGTGGGTGGAAGCCAAAGCATTAGTGAGAGCTACAGAACAGTCAGTGGTCAACTTCCTCTTTGAAGAAATATTTATCAGATTTGGAGTACCCCGGGAGATTGTAACAGACCAAGGAGCACAGTTTACTTCTAAAATTGTGAAATACTTAGCAAGCAGATATCAGATCAAGCATCGGAAATATACACCCTATCATCCACAAGAAAATGGACAGGTGGAATCTACTAACAAAACTTTAGAAGCAATAATGACCAAGACAGTCCAAACACATAGAAAAGATTGGTCAGACATGCTTCAAGAAGCATTATGGGCATACAAAATCACCTATAAAAACAGTATTGGGTTCACTCCTTATCAACTAGTCTATGGTAAGCAAGTTTTGTTACCTATAGAATTTCAAATTCATACTTTTAAACTAGCAGCTGATTTAGGAATAGATCTTTCCGAAGCACAAAAAGAGAGGATCATGCAATTAAATCAATTGGATGAGATGAGATAGGCAGCAGTTGAACACAACACTTTGATACAACAACAAAGGGCACATTGGCATGATAAATACATCAAGAAGAAACAATTCAAAGAAGGATATTGGGCTTTGTTATTTGATTCAAAATTCAAAGATTTCAAAGCTAAATTAACAACTCATTGGCTTGGTCCATATGAGATTGCAGAAGTATATGACAATGGCTCAGTCAAACTACAAACGATAGATGATGAGGCAAGCTCATTCATAGTCAATGGACATAGGCTAAAGATCTACAATAAGCCTGTAAACAAGGAAGACTTTCTATACAAGATATCTCAATAGAATGAGATGGAAGTGTTGGAGAGATAGAATCATGTGTCTCCTTCACATTCTGCTTAAAAAATATAAAAAATATAAAAAAAAATAATATAAAATGATATAAAAAAAAGAGAGAGAAAAAGAAAAAGGGAGTTTAGTTGTGAAAATCCAGGAAACTGGCACAATATAAACTCGAATTTTGATTGGAAAACCAAGTAACATTGGCCAAAAAAAATTCTAAAAAAAAAAAATATAATAATTTTCATCATTAACTTCTAGTTTCATTTTTCAGCTTCAAAAGTTTACAAACATTTATCTCGGAGACTTGAGGACAAGTCAATAAATAAGGCTGAGGGGGATAAGGTATATATTTTGAAAACCTTTCAAGCCTTCTACAGATGACAGGATGCATTTAAAAAAAAAGAATTTCAGTCAGCAGAGGGACCTAAGAAAAGTATCCATTCCATCCAGCAGAGGGACCTGAGAAAGTATCCATTCAATTCAACAGAGGGACCTGAGGAAGATATCAATTCCATTCAGCAGAGGGACCTAAGGAAAATATCAATTCCATTCAACAAGAGACCTGAGGAAAATATCAATTCCAATCAACAGAGGGACCTGAGATACTAAGCAAAAGAAATACAAAAGGAAATTTAAGACTTACAGCAACATTCCATCCATCTTCAGTCAGGCAAAACACAATGAGCAAACAAGTTATTATATATTTTCATTTTTAATTCTTTAAATTTGAGAAATTATTCCTAAGCTAAGCAATGATAAATATCCTATCTTTCCTTTCCCCTACATCATCTTTTCATCACTCTATTTTTATCCTCAAAAGCATTAAAAATGGTACTTAAAGGAACCAATTTTGGTTTCCAAAGGAGTTACAAGGAAGGATCGGGTTTCAAATACAAACACATTGTTTGTTTTGAGCTGTCAAAAGATCTGTTTCTGAAGACATAAGTTGCATACATAGACTAAATTGTTTTTGCATAGATTAAAGGTTGTTTGCGTATACATTTAAAAAGGGGTCATAAGAAGAAGGGTTCATGCTTGATGAAGAGGTTGGAAACGAATTAGGGAGTTATAAGTCAAGTGAACACATTTTCTAAAAGAAAAAAAACCAATTCTTATGATGATTGCAATGAGGAGAGAAGTACAAAGGTACAAATATAGTAGCACCTTCGGCTATGATCGATGTACAACCCATTTTTAAAATGATAAAAACACTTGTTTAAAATCTCCTCCAACATTTTTTTTCCTTCATAAAAGTGATTTCGACTCAAACGATTTTCATATTGTTGTGTCTCACTTGCACACTCCCCATACTTGAATCGTCGATGCACCTCTGCATTCACTTACCTCCATTTCAAACTTGCACTCTTTGTTTCACCACGCCAGTGCCATCCCAAATCCCTACGCTCTAGCACATTGTTCCCTCCTACGCCTTCCTATCCCGAAATTCTCTGATAACAAATGAATTGTATGTTGACAATTTCACTATCAACTTACAACATTCTCGTTCCGTGGAAGAAAACACGGAGGTTGAAGGAGATACGTGGTGAGCAAAGGCAGAGAACGTATCCAAATAGGAGTCGACCATTGAAGGTAACTTCAAACTCAAATAATTAAACATCCAAGTGTAAAATTCGACGTCCTGTGGAACATTTTGAAAACAAGACAGTTCATTTTTAGTAGAGGTCGTTTGTAAGAAGGAAAATTGAGCTGGAACTCAACAAGAAGCCTGAGATTTTTTTTCAAAATTACCAGGTATGCCCTTGCATAAATTTTTTATGATTGAAGAACAGAGAACAACTTTAGAATTTTGAAAAATATGAGATTTCCTTTGCTTATTGAACAAAAAATCTTATTGAAGACCATGCACAGAATTAAATCCAAATAGAGTCTACAAGTTTAAGAAATTTTGGTCAAAAGAATTGCAGGGTTGAAACTTTTAGACCTCCTTTCTATAAACAGTGGAAATATTTTAGGTCTTGCTCTTAAAATTTGGAAGTATGGTGTCTAGATATGAACCAGGGAAGCTTGTTACATCAGAAATTCACAGGGATTGTATACAAATTTTGGAGCAAAAACAGTGGATAGGTTTCTTTGAAAAATTTGATGGATCTTGTGAAGAAGTTGCTTTAGAATTTGCTCACTCATTTGATGGGGAAAGGGATACTGTTAGAAACCTTACCATTAGAATCTCTGAAGATAGCATTGCACATGTCACTGGACTTCCTCAAATAGGAGAAAGATATTTCAAAACCAAGCATTTCAAAGATAAATCATGGGCACCTTTTATTTCTAGGTCAAGGGTAGTAGCAGTAAATTGGAAGAAGAGAATTCCAAGGAGTTGGTTGATTCATCCTTGGGATGAATTAGCATATCTCATACAAAAAATTATAACCTGTGAGGGAAGGTTTAGCATCATCTACCTATATCACATTAAACTGCTACAACACTTAAAAGGTGACTGTGAAATCAACATGTCTTATTTTCTATTACAAATCCTTTTTAAGATGGCTAAAGCTATCCAAAAACAAGGAAGGAGCACATAAAAAAGTTTATATCACTGTGGTTTTATTAAAATGATCATTATATATGAACTACAGAAGAAAACTTTGACTTGGCAACAATTTATCATTGAAAATGGTTTTGAAACAATAAAGGAGGAAGAAGAAGAGGAACAAATTTTAGTTGTGACTGATGATGAGGAAGAAGTATAGAACCCCAAGACAACAAGCTCAAAACCGCCTATGGGGAGGAGAAGAACAAGAAGCATGGTGATAAAGGAGAAATAACTTGAGGCAAAAGATAAGATCTTTACCACATATGAAAGAAAATCAAGGAAACGCAAACAAGTTCAAAGGGGCCAAATACAAGAAAATGATGATGAAGCACAACAAGCATAGTATGCACATATTCAGACTCTAGAAGCACAATCATTGGGAAATGATGGTTTTGAAGAAAAATAAACTTCCACATATGAACAAATGAGAGAATATGTGGAACAATTAATCAAAGACATGAAAGAAGAACCTTAAATGGAAGAAGTGGTTGGTGGGTCCACATCTGAACTTCATAGGAAAAATAAGAAAATAAGGAAAATGAAGAGAAAAATCAAGGAGATTGAAGTCCTGGAAAGATACATAAAAACAAAGAATGAAATGTTGAGGACTCAAAGCCATAAAACAGAGGAGGAGAATAAAACGTTGAATAAGAAGAACAAGAATCTTCAAAAGCAAAACAAGTTAATCTCCAAACAAGCCTATAAGTGGTTTCAACAGAAAAAGGCATATAAAGAGAAATATCAAAGAATGAAAGCACTTCATACAGCTCAGGTGAATGTGGAAACATTATTTCAGGTAGCAGAGGTGGCAGAAGATTAGTGACAAAGGTTCAGGGACATTTTTGTGCATGAGGACATGCAAAGACTTCCTCTTGGGGGAGATGTTGAGTACATTTTTATGCTTCATTTTTGCTGTATAAACCACACTTTTGCCTCTATATCTATCCATTTTGCCTTCATTTCATTCCATATTTTCCATAAAACAGCTTATGCAAGGTATATTTATCATTCTTTATCTTAAGAATTGAGTTTTCTAAACTTTGGCATTAAAATTGAAAATTTATCAGAAATTACAGGATTTGACTAAATCTCGTAACTACTCCTAGGTTCGTGTACTTGCAGGACACCTGAGCGAAATATAAGACTTGGTTCATAATCTCTAATGTACAAGGATGGATAATGAGATATCAGCTTCGGGATCTGAGCCTTCCAGATGTCCGGTCAACGCTGGTCAAACAGGGCCACTTCAATAGAAAATACCGTGTTTTAGCCTTAAATCATGGACAATTTTACATTTTCGTGGGATTTGGCCATATATTATGAATCTGAATGAGGAATTTGACCTTCCTAGAATATATTATGGATCTAATCATAATATTTAGGATATTTATTAGCATTTTTAGTTTTAAAACTCTTGTATAAATACTCTAAAGCATAGACTAGTAGGACAACCTTGAATGTGAATGAAGAAACTTTGGAATTTGCAATCTTGAGATCAGTTCTGCATTTTGTTCCTGATAATGCCTATGATATGATGATGTGAATGTTGCTGGAGCTCTTTCTTAGCTGAGACAACTCAAGTGTACGAGTGAAGCATTGGAGGGCCCCATTTGCCAAACTAGTACACTCTTTCTTTATGTTCTTTTCAAGTAATCTTTGATACATGTTTTAGATTAGATCTTGTTGTAGATGAGTTTTATTCATATCTTGCTGTAGTTAGATGAATTCCATAGCTAATTCATATTCTTAATGTTTCAAAGCCTTACTCATATTGTGAATGATTTCTTGAATAAGAATTCAATGTGTGGTTTGCCTTCAAGCATTAAGATAGTCATGAACGTTTTTTGAGTTATTTACGCTTTCAGTACTTTTGATTTAATTTGATTATAGTTTCTAATGAATGAATGAAAGAAGACAATGAATGCATCTCTTGAATAAGAGTTTTGTCCTTCTAGCATTTGATAAGTCTTAGAACTAGTTCGAACATCTCTTGAATGCTTATTGTTGATACTCTTTAGGAAAACAATTGTTGATTACTGTTATGAGATCTATGAATAGGACTTCTAAACAGAATCTTAGCATCTCTTCCATATTCAACCCTTAGAATAGGTTTTGGTTTATTTCCATTAAAGATAAAAGCTATCTTTAAATCCATATATTGTGGATGTGCCTCTAAGTCTTACAAACACTGGATTGACAATCATTTGTACTCTAATTTACATCAGTAGATTGGAGCCTAACAGGGATATAACCCCACAACCCAACACAAGTCAGTTGAGACCAAGCCAAGCACCTACAAAACAACGTAGGTTAGCAGCAACAAGTGCCCCATAAAAAGAAAAATAGTCGTGATGACCAGGCCCATAATCAGAAGTTGCATTGCTAGAGTCGGTTACCATGCCTCTGAGACTGGACTATAGATTGTGTTTACTGCCTACACCTGTAATATAAAGTGACCAACCATTTGATGATCCTAAGGTATTTTCCTACCCTTAACAATCCTTCTGTAAGTGTGTTCTCCTATGTGATGAGCAAAAAGTAGGCCTCTGGAGTTCGGAGTTGCACACTAGAGGAGGCGGCGCAGGTGGGAGAGTAGGAACCAAGTGGGTGCAGGGTTTGGGGATGGAGAGCCCGGGGAGAGTGGGTGTAAGGTTTGAGAGTAGAGAGAGGGGAAGAGGGGCACATGAGCCTCATGCGAGGACCCACGATGCTAGGCTTTGATTTTTTTATTTTATTTTTATTTTATTATTTTTATTATTTTTTATTTTATTTTTTATTTTTTATTTTATTATCCGTTTTAATTATTTTAAACATTGTTTTAATAATTTTATTGATAGTATGTAATGTAAAGTAATATAATAAAAATTGATTAATATAAAGTAAGTATTTTTAGTGTAAAGTTAATTATTTTAAATCATTATTTAGTGTAGATTTTTAATTTTTAATTTTTAATTTGATTAATTTTAAAGTTTAAATTATTTCAACTAATGATATTAGTGATTAATTAACTAATGACTAATTAACTAGAATGATTAATTAATTAAAGTGAGTAATTAATGTTAATAATTAAGAACATATTAAAGATTAAGGTTAATGATTAATTATTTACAAGATGACATTAACAGGTTTTAAAATAAATTTTTGGAGGGGGCTTCATGAGTGCTAAGAAGGTAAGTTAGAGAAACTGGCAAGTGTGGTACAGTGCTAGCATAGCTACCAAGGCGAGAGAGTCAGTATTATTCTTAGGAGAAGAAATCCAACATAGATTCTTTAACCCTAACCTAGCCACTTACCCTAAAGAGAGTAACGCCTCTTTACAGACAAGTAAAAAAAACTTAGCTTACGCCTAACCCTATGTTTACAAGTATAAGTTGCAGGAATGTGAATTGCATTAGACTCTTCCCTAACAAGAATTTGGTTTGATGCAAGTTCAATTGTTACAAATGGTTAGGAATCGGCGAAATGGAGGCCGAGGAGCATCGTCTCAAGGACCGTCAACGTCGACACCTCCACCACCATCGCCTGAATTAGATCTCATTTTGTGCTCTTTGGAGGCCATTAATGAGACTTTAAAGGGGCGTCAGCCAACAGGGATCAAAGTGGATCCCCCAACATCTAGAGATAGTAACCCTGAAGCATCGAGGGATTCAGGGGGAGGGCCTCCACCCGAGGACATCACTAGAGATCTGCAGAAGATCAAACTTCCAGAGTTTGTCGGGGGTTGTGCCAGTGAACGTGTAGAGGCATGGTTAGAAGGAATGACACGATGTTTCACCTTGAGAGACCATGATTCCGCATTAAAGGAGAAAATAGGGATCTTTCAGTTGAGGGACAGTGCCTTGAACTGGTGGGGCAACCTGGAGAGGCAGTTTCACCTTACCCCAAACACCGTCTCTTGGGAGCTTTTTGAGGAAAGGTTTCGAAGGAAATATCTACCAGCTTACTGTGAGGAACAACAAGTGGTATAATTCCATTCTCTAGTATAGGGAAATAGGATCGTGGAAGAGTACATTATCAGGTTCATGGAGTTGGTAACATATGTTTCATACATGGAAAATGATCAACGATAGGCAAAACACTTTGTCTATTGGTTAAACCCTAAGATAAGGGTCATGGAAAGGATATGGAAACTATCTTTAGTAGCGGAAGCAGTTGAAAATTCACGCTATGTTGAGGAACAAATGATCTTGAATGAAGGTATCAGATCAACATTTAGACATCATATGGGATTCATGGGGAAGGCCCCTAGGGCCTTCTCTAGGGGAGGGAGCTCTAGGCCACCTCCTTATGGAAAGAGTCGCACCAAGGACAGTTTCTACAGGTATTTCAATGGTATAAAGTGCAAAATCTCCCTTAACACCAACGACACAGGTAGGTCCATGACCTTCTCAGGGAGTAGCGAGTAGGGGCAGGGGTTCCAGGGGAAGGAAATCATTTCAGAGACTATCACAAAGCAGTGCATAGGTTCCATCTCATGTTACATGTTGGAGATGTGGAGGACCCCATTACCAACGTGACTGCCCAGAGTTGCAAGATACATTTGTGCATAGAGAAGGAAAGGACCCTCCTTGGATCAATACCCAATATTGTTAGAGTTTAAGGATGTTTTTCTGAATGAGTTTCCAGGGTTACCTCTTGAGAGGGAGATTGATTTTATTATTGACCTAAAACCTGGTGCAAAACCAATTTCCAATACTTTGTATAGGATGAAAGCGCCAGAACTTTGTGAGTTCCAGATATAGTTGAAAGAGATACTCCACTTAATGCTAATAAGGCCTAGTGTCTCACCTTGGGGTGCACCAATAATTTTTTTGAAGAAGAAGGATGTTTCCTTATGACTGTGTATAGATTACAGGGACTTGAACCGTGCTATAGTGAAAAATAGGTACCCAATGCCACAGATAGATGATCACTTTGATCAGATGAAAGGAGAAGCAGTATTCTCAAAAATTGATTTGTGATCAGGGTATCACCAGTTAAGGATTAAGGAAGGCCATATTCCTAAAACTTACTTTCGAACTCAGTTTGGGCATTATGATTTCATTGTAGTACCTTTCAGATTGACTAATGCGCCAACAATATTCATGAGCCTCATGAACGGTGTATTCCAGAAGTACTTAGACCATTTTGTACAAGTCTTTCTAGATGATATCCTCATCTCTTCCAAGAATTAAAGAGAACATGAGGAACACTTGTGAGTTGTGTTGTCCTGCCTTAGAGAGAAAAAAATGTATGGGAAGTTGTCGAAGTGTTCCTTCTTCCCGAAAGAAATTCACTATTTAGGTCATATCATTTTTGGTGAAGGAATCTTTGTGGAACCAGAAAAGGTAAAGGCCATTATGGAATGGCCAGTGCCGAAAAATGATCATGAGGTAAGAAGCTTCATGGGGCTAGCAGGTTATTATCGGATATTTTTGGAAGGGTTCTCTAAAATAGCGAAACCCATCACCCCTTTGCATCGCAAGGGGGTCATGTATGAATGGACAGAAGAATGTGATAGTGAATTCATCGAGCTTAAGAGGTTACTAACTAGTGCACCAATTCTATGAGTGTCGGATATGGAAAAGGACTTCACAGTCTGCATGGATGCCTTGAAGAAAGGGTTGGGGGTCATGCTAATACAAGATGGGGGAGAGATAATGTATGCATCAAGGAAGTTTAAGCAACACGAGGAGATTTACGCTACTCATGATTTAGATTTGGCAGTTGTAATGCTAGATTTTAAAATTTGGAGGCACTATCTAGTGGGGAGAAACCTTGAGCTCAAAATGGACCATGAAATTTTAAAACATCTCTCTACTCAAAGGGATATTAATGCCAGACAGAGGCGATGGACTGAGTTTAAGAGTGAGTATGATTTTGGTATTTCATACATCAAGGGAAAAGAAAATGTGGTCGTGGATGACTTGAGTAGGAGACCACGTGTCTTCTCCTTGGTACCCTTAAAAGTCAATCTAAGGGAGCGTGTGTTGATGCAACGCCTTGGAGACTCTTGGTATTTAAAGGTTACTTCAAACCTCCAGAGTGGGAGGCAATTAGATCCAAAGTATGAAGGATATATCCTAGAAATAGATGGGATATTAAGATATCGAGGAAGGATGTACATCCTTGAAGGTGGGGATATTCGAACCATCATACTAAAGGAATCCCATAGAGCACTTTATTGTGTGCATCCAGGTGTGAAGAAAATGTACGCAAACATGAAGAAGCTTTTCTTTTGGGTAGGCATGAAGCATGATGTAGTCCATTTCGTCACCAAGTGCCTAGAGTGTCAATAAGTGAAAGTCGACCACCACCACCCAGCGGGTCTCCTACAACCAGATGATGTTCCTATGTCCAAGTGGGAAGTCATTTCTATGGATTTTCTTGTGGGGTTGTCGCTCACATATCATAGACATAATTCCATTCATGCGATAGTTGATAAGTTAACCAAGAGTGCTCATTTTATTCCAGTTAGAGACACTTACGATGTCACTGATGTGGCATGTGTGTTTGTAAGT
The DNA here is from genome assembly GCA_009831015.1 of Picea engelmannii. Taxonomy (NCBI): domain Eukaryota; kingdom Viridiplantae; phylum Streptophyta; class Pinopsida; order Pinales; family Pinaceae; genus Picea; species Picea engelmannii. Next base: position 278,165 of record ML786094.1, read on the forward strand.
GAGGTCATATGTTTGCATGGGATACCCAAGAAGATCATTTCAGATAGGGACTCCAGATTCACTTCTAGGTTTCAGAAAAGTTTGCAGTCAGTGTTGGGAACATAGTTGAACTTAAGCATAGCTTATCATCCTGAAACAAATGAACAAATTGAGAAAGTAAATCAAGTCATGGAAGAAATGATTAGGATGTATGTCATGGATACTCAAACCCATTGGGAGAAGTACCTACCTTTGGTAGAGTTCGCCTATAATAAAAATTTTCATAGCTCCATCAGAATTCCACCCTACAAAGCTCTATATGGAAGGCCATGTTGAACATCGTTGAGTTGGGAAAGATTAGAATACTACATGACAATTGGGCCAGAATTGATTCAAGATATGGAGGAACGGGTGATTCAGATTAGGCAGAGACTAAAGGAAGTAGAGGATAGACAAAAAAGTTATGCTGATGCACATAGGATTGACCAAAGTTATAAAGTGGGAGATCAAGTTTTCTTATCAAGCCTCATAAGATTACCAATCGGTTCAGGAAGGGGACAAAGTTGTCACCTCGATTTATAGGACTGTTCAAAATCCAAGAGGAAATTGGACCTATTGCCTATCGTCTCGTATTTCCACCCCACTTGCATAAAACTCATATTGTTTTTCATGTATCTGTTCTACATCATTATGGTGTTGATGAATCACATAAAATAAATTGGAAGGAATTGTAGGTATTAGACATGGAAACCCTCATGGTAGAACCATTACGCATATTGGATCATAGATTCTGACAGCTCGGGAACGGTCTAGTAGACCAAGTTAAGGTCCAGTGGGACAATTATAGTCCAGGATCTACTACTTGGGAGGATGCCGAGACATTATGATGATATTATCCCTCACTTTTTTTACCACCTCGAGACTATGTTTATCGAAGGTTGGGTGTATGTAACATCACCTTTTGACTTAGACAACTAGGATTACTTGAGGCCTAATCACCTTTATTTTCTATTCACAGTGAAACTATTAATGATTCACTTGAACTTTTAAGTCGTATGAACCTCTATGAATGTTTAAACGTTATTTGAATGATGATGGATATGATGCAATCTATTATGTGAATGTAAATTCTATGAATGTTTAAATGTTACTTGAATGATGATGGATATGATGCGATCTATTATGTGAATGTAAATTCTATGAATGTTTAAATGTTATTTGAATGATGATGGATATGATGTGATCTATTATGAGAATGTAAATTCTATGAATGTTTAAATGTTATTTGAATGATGATGGATATGATGTGATCTATTATGTAAATGAAAATTCTATGAACGAGTAACGTCAATTGAATTATGGGGATATTATGAGATCTATTTCTAACTTGAAAACTTTGACATTTAAAGTTGTTGGTACATGGATACCGAATTGAGATTATGATCGAATGCATTTACATGATGATAATGCATAGATATGTATGAATTTGTGTTATAGACTAATTTGCAGGTCAATGGGCTATGAAATTACCAAGGGATAATGGTAATAAAAGTGGACGTCATGACCATCGATCGAGAAACAATACGGTATGGATATTTGTATGTGAAATTATATTGGTATGAATGCATTGCTTTGATATGTGGACCGGTGCAGGTTTTTAGGTGGTGAGACTACCCAAAAACTAAAAAAACGATGACAAAATTCCCAGCTACACAGTGCCACTATATATTCCATTGTAGGGTGTGGACCCTAGTCCTATTAGGAGGGGTGCAGGCATTTCCCACCATTTATCCTCTGAAACCTGGAGTCATGGGAGGACGGTGTTATCTCACGCTCCCCTAGATGTGTGATGATGACTGTTAGTTGTCTGTTGGGGAAGTGTGGTTAAAATAGTGACACTTCTGCTTAGAGGTGTTATTCAAGGTTAGGTCAATATAGTTGACACTCCAAGATAGTCCAATAGAGGAAGGATAGGAATGGAAGATGGAAGTAAGTTAGGGAGGAAGGATGAATAGAAATAGTTGAGAGTGTATGGAGATTTGCCTTATGGTGGAATTTATTATTTTCCCCTCTGAAAAGAAAATATCTATATATGTATATTCATAATTACTTAACTGAACTACAATTGTCTAAATAAATGTTGTTGAGCTAGATTATTGTAATTAAAGGATTTCGCAAACATTTAACCGATTTATTATCTTTTATAAAATGAATATTCTTGTTGATGGGAATGGATGCATACAAGAATGACTATAGAGTTGATAGTTATTGTCATTAGTACATGCACAAGACTTGTATGTGCTAACTACACATGCATTTCTTGCCCATGTACACTAGTATGTATGAGTGTTATTTGGATTACTTACTGATAATGTTGTTTATTGGATATGAATGTGTGAACCGTGTGTCATTTCCCTTGTATTATAAATTAATTTAACTTCGGGATGAAATTTCCTGAAGGGTGGGTGTATGTAAGAACCATAGTTAATTATTTAAGTGTCATGATTAAATATTAGTTTAATAAATTATTAATTTTCATTTTTTAAGACTTATTTTATAATATAATTGTATTGGTAGATGGACCCATTTATGGGGGGTGGATAAGGTGGTTGAGGTTTACTGGGGGGATAAGATGGCTGAGGTTTAATGGGGGGATAAGGCAGTTGAAAGGGAGGAGAAGGGGATAAGGAAAGGGAGAGGACTCGGGAAGGGGGGCTTTTTGGGTTGAGTAATATTTTTCATATTAGGGAAGGTGAGAAAAATTGGAGAAGGAAAGGAGAAGGGAGGAGGCAGTTTGGGACTGTGTTTCTATTCTGTATCTATTTTGGGCTTACAACTAACTTGAGGAATTTCATAGGGGGCACCTGTTGCTGGTAATTTTGGGCTTGGGGGCTAGGAAACTGTAAGGAATCCTAGGGCTAGTGAGACGGATAGGTTGTTCCTAGCTGGCTGGGAGGTTAATCAATTTGGGTAGAGCTTCAGTTTGGGCAAAGCTTCAAAACAACATCAGTTTGAGGTAATTATTATCATTATGATGTTTTTATTCATTATTCTTATATTTTTCATTATTATTATGTTGAACATGTTGTTCATTATCATGTTGTTCATTTTTAATTATGTTGAACAATGTTTTTATGTTGAATTGTTATTGTGAATAGTGTTATTATGTTGAATTGTTAAGTGTTATTATGTTGAATAGTGAATAAAGAAGAAATTATCATAGCATTTCTATATCTAGATTTTTGTTGGGTAAGGCTCTATATGGATATGCCTTACACTTAGCGAGCCAAAACTCCCCTTGTGAGTCCAATTACAATGAGATGTAGGAAAATGTGGGGATAATGGGAAGGAAAAATTACCTAACCTTTAATTTTCCATTCCCAAAACTCTTCTCTCCTATTTTTATTTTTCTTTCTCATTTCTTTCTCTTTTATTTTCCTTAATTTTTTAAAAGCTTGCATTCTTATTTTCTTCTATTTAATCTTCATTAATTCTCAAATTTCACATAGGTATCCAGTCTTACAACCTGTAACATTCAGTTCCACTGATCACACTTTCATACCATTGATTTAATGTTTGAGGACACTTGCGAGCAAGTGATCTGATTAAAACATGATACTTTATGATTAGCTAATTTGGTTTATGAGTTAAAAATTATGTCATCATTGATTATTGAGATTTTGATATGTTATTAAAATTGATATATAACAATGAAAAATATTATGATGAGATTTCGTTAGTGTGTAGGAAACATGACACGATGAGGATTATTATGGCATCGGAAGAATACCTTGGACTCCAGATTGAGTGAGGGAGTGGAATATTGACTTTGATTATGAGTACGTGATTTTATTATGCATGTCATATGATCATGATTTCAGTTATGGGTTTCATGTATAAGAGTTATTAATGTTATTGTTTCACTGGATGGTGGAATGGCAATGCTTGTTAATATGACTCACATATGGAGTAAAGGAGTCATACAGAGATATCGGATAGATGAGGGAGAAGTGTGGCAGCGTCCCTGTCACAACTTACTAGCACTCTCGTTGTCACACGAACTGAAGGTTAACGAATACCTTGTTGCTAAGAGGTTGGCGATGTTATGAGGGAAGACATAGAAATTCACTCACAAGGATTTTTAGGGGCACACAGTAAGGTAGATTCCTTATTCCTCAATAATCCCTTAGTCTCACACAAGGTGTAAAAGTGGAGTATTGACTCCAAACCTTAGACAAATTCAAAATTTGTCAAATGACGAGTGGAACCCTTGGAGAACATAGGTGTCTCTTGAAGGGCACATCACATGTTAATATAAATACAAATAAGAAAAGAAAACGTCAAGAGAAATTAATAAAAAAAAAATAGAAGACTTTAGAGGATAAAATGAATACTCAGAATTTGTTAGAGAAGAGAATACAAATTTAATTTTAATTTATAAACCGGAAAACATAACAAAATATAAGCCTAGATTTTTTTTAATAAATAAGGTTTATCATAATTGGTTTAAGGAAAAATTATACTAAATAAAAACTAGTAAATAGAGAATGCAATTTTAGACATATGCACAACGTCTGCATGAAATTAATAAAAGAAAATTTTAAATTAAAATAAATAAATTCATGAGAGAATGGGTTATGAACATTTAGTTAGAATCCTAGGTGAAACTAGACTATAAATCCTAACTAAGAGAAGAGTCATAATCAAAATCCAACTGTAATTTAGTTAGGAGACACAATAAAGGAGAAATTGGAAAATTAAGGGACCACTAGGAGAAAATCTAGGAACTAATGGTGAGGTGAGGACAAATTCAAAATTTATTTAATTAAAAGAAAATAAAACATGTGCAACTTGAGGAAAGTGTGGCATGTGTTAATGGTGAATAATCTCTAATTTAATTATTAAAACTTATTTAACTATGCATGAATTGACAAGTGTCAAGAAAATTTTTCTCATAAAAAGTAGGAAGAGTAAGGAGCAAAGAACCCTATTGTTGGATGACTGAAATGTTGTCAATTTTTTATGGGAATAGTTTATTTATGTGAGTTGGGATGCAAGCTTTGGAAAAGACGTGGAAGCCTCTCCTTGCGAGGGAAAGCTTGAGCTATAAAACTGATTTTCTGTGTGTGACCCCTTTGCAGCTCGAGGGGCTAAGGGGGAAGAAGAGTACCCCTAGAATTGGTTGGGTTGTATCGGTGAAGTCATTTCAATTAGCAGGAGAAAGAAAGGGCATTTCACAAGTTATTTTCTAGATTGAATATCGTCATCAAGTATCAACAACATATTCCATTATTCTTTTAGCTACGGTAATTGTGGTTTAGCTTAACTGTTGCTGGATAGAATTATCATTGTGCAATGAGTAATTTTTCGAATTGGTTAGAATTGAATTAGTATATTGAATATATATTTGGGCATAAACAATGTTCTATATATGATTTGAAACTGAGTTCTTGCAAAATTAAGGAATCTTGATGTTTATTTCAAGTAGTGATGTATCCAAGAGGTTCTTAATAGTTAAATTGGTGAATGCTTCATTAAAAATTGCTTACTCTGGCAAGTGTAACCAATTTGTAAATGAGTGAATCACAATGTACTCTATAACTAGTCTATGAAATATTGAATTACTATTTGAGCTGGACAACCATGACTTGATGCTCTTGAGAATGTTAACTAAAAAGAATAGAAAACTAAATGTTACATTCATACTTCTATTCTATAAAATTATGAGACAACTTCTCTCAATTTAATTGTGATTTTAATTGTTCTTTGGAATTCCTTGAATCTTGTTCTAGCATGAGGAAGCTAATAGTTTTAGACTTTGTATACTTCGTCGAGGTTCAATTCTTGGTTTTCACCATTGTTGAGTAGTCATTATGTTGATAGAGTGCAGGATTGAGTTCTAGTTAATTGTTTACTCTTGGAGTGTACATTTTCTATAGAAATGAAGGTTGGTTAATTGTTTACTCTTGGAGTGTACATTTTCTATTGGACAAATTATTAAATTTGTACATAATATTAGTGCACAAATTGTGCAAAAAGAAGGAGCTCGAAAGTTGGTAGCACCTTTACTCCTTGTTGCACTATCAGATAGAACTGTGTTGAGTGCTAGTCCTTAAGTAGCTTCTTGAATAACTGAATTAGTGAATTCTGCAATATGTGTATTCAATTACTTAAATGGTTGATGGTGTTGTTAATAGTTGCTTGTAATCACAAGTGAAAATATGTTATCAAGTTGAACTTAATTTGTATGAATTTTCTTACACGTTTACAAAAGGTTGGAAGGTTGTTACATATGGTATCAAAGCAGGGTTCTACTCTACAAAATTGGACTCATTATGTCTTCTAGTGCAATTTTAATTAAAGATGCAATTACTAATATAAACAAAAATTGTTTTATGTAGGTATCACGATTAGAGGACGAAGAATGAGTATACATTGGGGTGTGGGAGGAAGAGGTATGCCTCGTCCAAGTACACCCACACCCAAAAGATCTACTCCATAAGGAGAAGAGAATACTACTGAGAAGGAACATGTTGCAGTGATTAATGCCAAGGGTATGATGAGGTATTTTCAAAGGATGTCATAGGTACTGATAAATAAACTTGATTGGGATGAGGCCAAATGATCTTCACCCATTGAGGGTTCACAACGTCCTCCTGTAGTTAGTGGTAGTGTTCATAGATAACTTGAGAAGGTAAAATTTCTCTAGTTTTGGGGTGCCACGAATGGTTTAGCCACCGAAGCTTGGTTGGAGAATATAGAAATGTGTTTTTCATTGTGTGATTATACCTCCAACATGAAGGTCTGTATGGCGGTATTTCAACTGAAAGGGAGTGCACTTCTTTGGTGGAAGACACTTTCACCACAATTGAATATGGACATTGAATACGTTCTTGGGAATTGTTCGAGGATAAATTCTTATATAGGTACTTATCTGATGAATTCATAAGAACCAACTTAATGAATTGAATGCTTTACGATGATTTATGACAAGGATGTTGTAGTGTACCTAAGTATGAGGCTATATTTATGGAGTTTCTCAGATATGCTCCACACTTGAACACCGAAATGTTATAAGTGAATAAGTTTGGTTTTGGTCTCAACTACAACATTCATGCTAAGGTGAGGATTTTGATGCCTTAGACTCTACACGATGTAGTATAGAAATATTTTATCGCTGAGGAATAATTGAATAGTGGATGTCAGGGTAGGAACCTTTCTAGACAAACACGACATATGCCACAAAGAAAGCCACATCAATAGACACCCATTAGACAAACTTCTAGGCACTGTGATACACCCATAGGACCTATATTTTCTACACCATGCAAACATGCTACCAATTAGAGAACTATGTATAGAGAACCACTACAACAACGAAAATGTTGTCCTCAACAACAAAAATAGTATATATCTTTTCTGTAGAACATATAAGGACTTCACTACCCTATACCAATAGATTCTACCACCGAAACTAGGAGTATTGTCCCTAAGAAGGGATGTTGGACTTGTGGAGAGCCCCACTATAGTAGATATTATCCTATAGGGAAGGTGAGAGATATTGGATTACCAGGACAAACGATAGTAGGAGATCTAGAAAAGGCCCATATGATTCATGTAGTGATGAATAACCACGAGGCTAAGCATTACCCTATAGTTCTCGAGACTTCAGGTATGATATCATATCCACAGTTTAGTATTTTTATAGATCTAGGAGCTACTGATAATTTCATTTCTAGTGTTGCGCTCAAAAGAATTAAGGTGAAGTAAGTTGAACAAGATGAATTTAGATATGTATAATTGGCATCTGGAGCCAAGCAAAAGGTTGGAGGAAAGGTTAATGAATGTGAAATTGATTTGGGTGAATTCATCGCCAATGTAAACCTTTTTTTCACAACCTTGGGATCCTACGACATTGTGATTGGAATGGATTGGTTAGAATCGTATGACGCGATACTTAACTATAAGATGGAAATATTAACCTTAATTGATGATTTGGGACAAAATAGAGTAATTGTAGGGAGAAACCAAGGAGTATCACTAAGATTTATTTATTCCCTACAATTACAAAAAAGTATGCACAAGGGATGTAAGTTATATGCCATTTTATATCTTAACAAAAAGGGGAATGTGAAAATATTGGAAGAATTTCCAGTAGTATCATTGTTTGTTGATGATTTTCTCGAGGAACTACCAGGTATACCACCGAAAAGAGAATTGGAATTTACTATAGATTTAAAAATTGGAACAAAACCAAATGCAAGAATTACATATCAGATGTTGACACCTGAATTGAAAGAGTTAAAGATGAAATTGAAGGATTTATTAGATTTTGGACTTATACATCCAAGTGTATCATCGTTGGGTGCACTAGTAATTTTTGTAAAAAATAAGGATGGATCGTGGAGGCTTTTCATTGACTATCGTCAATTAAACAAAGCCACTATCAAGAATAAATACACGTTACTAAGGATTGATGACTTATTTGATCAAATGAAGGGGGTGATATTGTTTTAAAAGATTGATTTGAGGTTAGGATATCATCAATTATGAATCAAAGAGGAAGACATTCCTAAAATAGCATTTAAGGCAAGATTTGGACATCACGAATTTACTGTATTACCATTTGGTTTGACAAATGTCCCTGGTGTATTCATGAGTTTAATAAATGGTGTTTTCCAAAAATACTTGGATAAGTTCGTACATGTATTTATTGACGATATATTAATTTACTCTCAGACACAAGAGGATTACGATGAACATGTGAGATTAGTTTTTCATTGTTTAAGAAAAACAAGTTGTACAAAAAGTTTTTGAAGTGTTCTTTTTATTAGATGAAGATTCTCTATTTGACACACATTATCTATCGAGAAGGTATCACTGTGGATCCAACAAAGGTAGAGGCCATTATGGAATGGAAAATAACAATGAACGTGCAAGAAGTACATAGTTTTATGGGATTAGTAGGTTATTATTGATGCTTCGTTGAAGGATTTTCAAAAATAGCAAACCTAATAAGGAAATGCAAAAGAAGAATAAGAATTTTGTATGGTCAGAATAATGTGATGAAGTGTTTCAGAAGCTTAAATAACTATTAACAACTGCATCGATATTAAAAGTTCCATAAATGGAAAAGGAATTATTAGTATGCACTAACGCATCCAAGGAAGGATTGGGTTGAGTACTAATGCAATAAGGTTGAGTTATCACATATATTTCACGAAAACTAAGAAAGCATGAAAAAAATTACGCAACACACAATTTGGAATTATTACCGATTGTTTATGCCATATGAGTTTGGAGACATTACCTTATTGGAATAAAATTTTAATTGAGTACTGATCATAGTGGATTACAACACATTTTTACTCAGAGTTACTTGAATGCCCGACAAAGACGTTGGTTACAAATTTTAAGTGAGTATGATTTTGAAATCATGTATATTCAAGGAACAGTTAACAGAGTAGTAGATGTGTTGAGTTGGGGACCACACATTTTCTCAGTAATACCACTAAAAATGAACCTTCAGGAAAATATTTTAGCATTACAAATTGATGACAACTAGTACAAGGAAGTAAAGGAAAATATCATACTAGATACCACGATGATACCTAGATACGAGGGTTATTCTTTGGAAAGTGATGGAATATTAATATATAATGGTAGAATTTATGTACCTCCAAATGATGGAGTGAAAATTTTAATTTTGAATGAAGCTCATCCAACAGTGTATATGGCCCATCCTTGAGTCACAAAAATGAAGGCAGATATTAAAACTTTATTCTTTTGGGAATAAAAACTAATATAGTTAACAATGTGGCAAGATGTCTTGAATGTCAGCAAGTGAAGGTTGAACATTGACATTCTGTGGGATTATTACATCCACCTGTGATTCGTGAATTGAAATGGGAAGTTATATTGATGGATTTTATTGTTGGATTTACATTGACGACAAGGAGACACGATTCTATTTTTTTAGTTGTCGACACTTTGATGAAGAGTGCACATTTTATTCCAGTTCATATGACATATCAAGCAACTGAGATAGCTAGAATTTTTGTTAATGAAATTGTAAAATTTCATGGTGTATCGAGGAAGATAATATATTATCGAGGATCAATATTCATTGGATGTTTTTGGACTAGTATCAAAGAGGCCTTGTGCACACAATTAAATTTTAATACAACATATCAGCCCAAAACAGATGGAAAAATGGAAAGAATGAATGAAATTCTAGAAGATATGATTCGAATGTATGTGATGGATCAATAGAAATGATGGGAATAATTTTTACCATCGGTATAATTTGTGTATAATAACAGTTACCAGAGTTCGATAAAGATGTCACCTTTTGATTTTCTACGCGGACAATCGTGTATAACACCTTTCAGCTAGGATTGACTAGAAGATAGGGTCCTTGTGGAACCAGAAGTAATTCAAGAAATGCAATATCATATGCAAACCATAAATAAGAGGATTAAAGAAGCGCAATATGGGCAAAATAGTTATGTAAATGTGCATCGAATAGACCGTAGTTATGATGCTGGTGATAAGTTGTTTTGTAGGTGAATTCACATAAGATTTCAATTAAGTTTGGAAAGGGAACTAAGCTCTCTTCAAGGTTTGTGGGACCTTCCAAGGTTGTATAAAAGAAAGGACTTGTGGCTTACCGAATAACGTTACTTGATTCCTTGAGGCATATGCACGATGTGTTTCATGTATCATTTGTACGTCATTATATTTGAGACCTGTCACATGGTATGGATTCAAGTTTATTGCATGTATCGGGAGGGTATTTTCATAGCGGAGCCAATTCTCATACTAAACAATCTCACTTAACAAATACGACGTCGATTTGTTGATCAAGTCAACGTTCTGTGGGATAGTTTTATTCCACATTCTTCCACTTGGGAAGACACACGTGAGATGCATCAACATTTTCCATATTTATTTTAAAAGTTTGATATATAGATTAGCAGCAACTATATTTATATCTTTCATTATTAAACTGTAAAAAATTTAGGATGCAATTTAAAACAAGAGGAGTTGTATGTAACATCAATTTCCTCTGATCACAATTTCATGCCATTGATTTAATCTTTGAGGACACTTGCGAGAAAGTGATCTGGTTAAAACATGATACTTTATGATTAGATGATTTGGTTTATGAGTTAAAAATTATGTCATCATTGAGTGTTGAAATTTTGATATGTTATTAATATTGATGTATAACAATGACAAGGATTATCATGAGATTTCTTGAGTGTGTAGGAAACATGACACGATGATGATTCTTATGGCATCAACATAATACCTTGGACTGTGGATTGAGTCAGAGAGTGGATTATTGACATTTATTATGAGTACTTGATTTTATTCTGCATGTGTTATGATGATCATTTCAGTTATTCATTTCATGTATAAGAATTATTAATGTTATTTTGTTAGTGGATGCAGGCATGGTGACTCTTGCTAATCTGACTCACATATTGAATAAATGGGCCATACACATATATCATATAGACGAGGGAGAGATGTGGCAACGTCCTTGTCACAACCTATAGCACTCCTGTCATGACCTAAACTGAAGGTTAATGACTATCTTGTTCATGAAAGATTCACGATGTCGTGAGGGAATAATGAGACAGTCACTCACGAGGATTTCTGAGGTGCATGCAATAAAGCATATTCCTTAGTAAACCCTTAGTCTCACACAAGGTCGAAAAGTGGAGTATTGACTCCAAATGTTAGACAACTTCCAAACTAAGTCAAATGGTGAGTGGCACCCTTGGAGCACGTAGGCGTGTCTTGAATGGAACGTCACATGTTAATCTAAATACAAATAAGAAAAAGAAAATGTCAAGAGAAATTAATAAAAAAAAATTAGAAGACTTTAGAGAATAAAATGAATACTTAGAATTGGTTAGAGAAGAGAATACAAATTTAATATTAATTTATAAACCGGAAAAGATAACAAAATCTAAGCCTAGATGTTTTTGACTAAATAAGGTTTATAATAATTGGTTTAAGGGAAACTTATAATAAATAAACACTAGCAAAGAGAGAATACAATTTTAGACATATGCACAAGGTGTGCATAAAATTAATAAAACAAATTTTTAAATTAAAAGAAATTGATTCAAGAGAGAATGGGTTATCAACATAGAGTTAGAATCCTAAGTCAAACTAGATTCTAAATCATAAATAAAAAAATATTCCTAATCAAACTCGAACTTTAATTTAGTTAGCAAACACAATAAAGTAGAAATTGGAGAATTAAGGGACAACTAGGAAAAAACATAGGAACTAATGGTGGAGATGAGGAAAAATTCAAAATTTATTTAATTAAGAGAAAATAAAACATGTGCAACTTGGGAAAAGTGTGACATGTGTTGAGGATGAATAATATATAATTTAATTATTAAAAATTATTTAATTATGCATGAATTGACAAGTGTCAAGACAAATTTTCTTATAAAAAGAAGGAAGAGTAAGGAGGAAATGACCATATTGCTAAATGACTGAAATGATATCAAATTTTGATGTTACTGGTTTAACCATGTGAGTTGGGATGCAATATTTGTAAAAGAGGTGGAAGTCTGTTCTTGTGAGGGCAAGATTGAGCTACAAAACTGATTTTTGTGTGTGACCCCTTTGCAGCTCGGAGGGCTAAGGGGGGAGAAGAGTACCCCTAGCATTGACTGGGAGTTACCGGTGAAGTTCTTTCGATTACCAGATGAAAGGAGAAACATTGCACAAGATATTTTCCGAATTGAAATTCGTTATCAAGTATCAACAAAATATTCCATCATTTTGGTTACAGTAATTGTGGTTTAGTTTAATTATTGTTGGATAGAATTCTCATTGTGTAATAAGTAATTTTTCGAATTGGTTATAATTGAATTAGTATACCGAATATGTATTTGGGGATAAACATTGTTCTAGATATGATTTGTAACTGATTTCTTAATAAATTAAGGAATCTTGATGTTTGTTTATGTATTTGGGGATAAACATTGTTCTAGATATGATTTGTAACTGATTTGTTAATAAATTAAGGAATCTTGATGTTTGTTTCAAGCACTGAATGTATGCAAGAGATTGTTAATAGTTAAATTGGAAAATGCTTCATTAAAAATTGTTTACTATGGCAAGTGTAACGAGTTTGTAAATGGGCGAATCACAATGTACTCTGTAACTAGTCTATGAAATATTGAATGGTTGTTTGAGCCGGACAACCATGACTTGATGCTCTTGAGAATGTTAAGTAAAAACAGCAGAAAACTAAACGTTACATTGGTATTTCTGTTCTCTAAAAATATGAGACAACTTCTCTGGATTTAATTGTTATTTTAACTGTTCTTTGGAATTCCTTGAAGCTTGTTCCAGCATGAGGCATCTAATAGTTTTATACTTTGTAGACTTCATCAATTCTTGGTGTTCACCATTATTGAGTAGTTGTTATGTTGATAGAGTGCAGGACTGTGTTCTTGTTAATTTTTCCTTTGCCTTTATGATGTCATTTTCATCATTATAATTACCTTTTTTTGGAGATGGGGATTAGTAACCATCCTTCGGGTTGCAGGGACCAGATCTGGTTCAGTTGAGGCCTTTTTGGTGTGACCATGGTTACTATAGGAAATCTGAAGAAAAACCAAGTGGCGTTGTTAACAGTCTTTTAGAAAAAAAAAAAAAAAACAATTGTAACTCCTTAAAAACTTAACAGATACTCATGGATTTCCATTCGAGTCTCTTAGTTTCAACTTTAACCCTTATTCACTTCTTAATGCATAAAAAAAAAGGTAAATGGGTTTTATGCGGTTGATTTTCTGATTTGTTCTACTTCTTCTTCAAAAGTTCGGTCTCGGGTAAACACTCTTTCATCACCGTAATTGGCATTTAATCTTTCGCTTACAACTGAGCCATCATTTCCAGAAAGTCTTAGGAACTCTTTCCCTTTACCTCTGCTGCTAGTGTTAACTCTGTTTCTCCGCTCTCCAATATCCGCTAGGCCTTCTCTGCGTCGCACCGACGCGAACTAATTCCGCAAGATTAGCATCATATTAATCAGGACATGAAACCCTCTAATTTCTTGCGCCCTATCTCATTGCATGTAACCTAATTTCATGTGTTGTGTTGTAAGTTATACCGTAGGTCAATTCCACCTGCAGCTGCTCTATTGGATTTGGCAATTTGTTTTCACACGTGTCTCTTTGTTTATTATCTATCAGTTCGCTGCTAATTACCGGCAGAGTAGTAGTCCACTAGGCGTAGAGTTGGACTCTGATCTAGTCTATCTCCCTGGTAGCCGCATTAGAGATTCACTTTGGTTCTACACTCCATACAAGCTCCAAATTATACACATATTTACTGGTTTCATTAACCGACTCTGATCTAGTCTATCTCCCTGGTAGCCGCATTAGAGATTCACTTTGGTTCTACACTCCATACAAGCTCCAAATTATACACATATTTACTGGTTTCATTAACCGCTTATTTGCGTCCTTGACCTCATACGATATATATAATCGTTACACGATCATTCATTGTATGCTCACTTTTTCCTCTTAATTTCAAAATGGAGACTTATTGCATTGTTTACTTAAATTTTCTATGTCACCAAATGCTAGTTTTTTTTATTATTATTATTATTATTATTATTATTATTATTATTTATTATTTTCTATCTCACCAAATGCTAGTTTTTTTTATTATTATTATTATTATTATTATTATTATTATTTATTATTATTATTATTTATTATTGAAGAATAAAGTGCAATTATATTTAATAATTATAATTATTTTAACGTTTCAGAGACCTTATTTTATATAAACATGTGCAAATTTTAGTCACATTATTATTTACAGTACATATTTGAGATACATTGTAGGTGTTAGTAACTAATCTGATGTTAAAGTTGCATGGAGTATTGAGGGTCAAGCTCAAAATCTAACTATTTTTGTCTATTTGATTTAGACACTTAGATTATTTACTAGACATTGTTACGGGATATATTTTGTTGTACTGTAATTTAATTAATGTTAAATTAAATATAAATAATAAAGGTTATGTATTTTTTTGTATTTGATTACGGTAGTAATTAATTTTGATAGTGATATTAAAAAATAATTGATAAGAAATGATTATGAAAATAAATTGAATAGAAATGCATAGAAAACCTATGATTATTATAATGATAAATTCAGTTTTCTTATTTACTTACACTTGTTGATTGACTAGGTGAATAGTGTTAAACATTACAATATAGAAATAAAGTTTGGTTAATTGCCTCTTCTTGGACTATACAATTTCTATTGCGCAAATTATTAAATTCGTACACAAGATTGGTGCGTAATTTGCGCAAAAAAAAGAGATCGGAAGTTGGTGAGTTCTAGTCTTTAAGTAGCTTCTTGAAGAATCGAATTGGTGATTTCTGCGATATGTGTATTTAGTTACTTAAATGGTTGATGGTGTTGTTAATAATTGCTTGTAATTGTAAGTGATGATATGTTATTAAGTTGAACTTAATTTGTATTAATTTGTATGAATTTTCTTACTAGTTTACAAAAAGTTGGAAGGTTGTTACATATGGTATCAGAGTAGGGTTTTACTTTGCGATACTCAACTCGCTATGACTTTGGAAGACATTTTAATTAAAGATGTAATTACTAATATAAATTGAAATTGTTTTATGCAGGTATCATAGTTAGAGAACGGGGAATGAATAGAGGTCGGGGTACGGGAGGAAGAGGTATGTCTCCTCCAAGTACACCCACACCCGAGGGATCTGCTCCATAGGGAGAAGAGAGTACTACCGAGCAGGAATATGTTGCACTGGGCAATGTCATGGATATGATAAGGTATTTGCAAAGGATGTCAGAGGCATTGATAAATCACCTTAATCGGGATGAGGGTAGAGATGATCTTTCAGTGAAAAGGGAGTGCACTTCTTTGGTGGAAGACACTTTCACCACCGCTGAATATAACCATTGAAGATGTATCTTGAAAATTATTCGAGGAGAGATTATGAGAGGGATTCTTATTGATGTTATTCATAACTACGCCTCCAAAAGTCTCAGCAATGGACTGCATAGTTGCAGAATTATAAACCGAGCTAAGTTAAAAAGTGTGTACAAGGATCAAAGAAAACCCTTTGGTGAGACAATCCTTAGAGAACGTGGCAATGGGCAAGGGTGATTCAAGCGATTCTCGGAATCAAGTTTAGCATTGGTCGTCGACATGTGTGATGGTAAATGTCTTATCCATCACACTGTATCGTCGATCTTGGGCACCCTTATCAACTCTCAGTGACAATGGTACCTCTAATGATGCAAGGAGAACCACTGCTTGCAATACTTGTTGATGGACTTCCACAACCATGCAACGATGAGGAACAATCGTCCTGCAATGATAGTGATACAATGACAGAGAGACGATCTGTGTGGCTATGTATTCTATTCAAAAACCAAAGCACATTGAAGTGATAATTGGTATCATTTGTACTCACATTCACATCGAGATCAACACAAGATTGATGAGTACAGTGACATTGACTGAAAGAGGTGTCGGCACTGGCTCCTTTCGTCACAAAATTCGGAGTATGGAAAACGTTTTTTGGATCGTGGAGTTAAAGCTGAACGAAAAATAAAAGAATTAACTAAAAGGGAAAACCAGTATTACACCTACTGATGTAATATCCCTAATAAGATATTATGTTGTTGCACGACAGTATTATTCTAGTTGAAGAATCAGTTCGCTAAAATTTGGATACAAAGCGAATTTCCTTTAATAACAGCACATGACCGATATCCACATGAACGAAAGTATCATAATGATAACTCTAGGTTATCATTTATTAACTCGGTGAAGGGTGAAATCATGAAGGTGGGTTACACTTTCGTGACAATCGGGTCTCCAAAATTCCGAAAAACATTTTTTCGGCCGAACTTATAATATCTTTCAGCCGAAAGATATTATTTTCGGCCGAAAAAATAAACGTCAAATCGAACAGTGCAATAACAGCCCCCTTGATTTGCGTGTACAAATTTTGTCGGACGGATATTTTTTTTCCGGCAATAATGTTTCGGCCGAACAATCTTTCGGCCGAAAGAAAGTTCGACCGAAAGATTGTTCGGCCGAACTATTTTTCGGCCGAAAAAGTGTTTATATATTACAAACACATCGGGCCTTCAGGTATTTTGGCAAATTTGGGAAGTAGTATCTCTTGGTCGGAGCCGAGCTATGTGTAGCAGTCTCGTCGTGTGTAGCAGTCTCGCCGTGTGTCGCCATGTGTAGGAGCCGAGCGGGGTCGTTGTGGGTAGCAGTGTCGCCGTGGGTAGCAGTCTCGCCCTGTGTAGCAGTCTCGCCGTGTGTCACTGTGTGTAGGAGCCGAGTGGGGTCGCTGTGGGTAGGAGTGTCGCCGTGGGTCGGAGCGGAGCAGGGTCGTCGTGGGTAGCAGTGTCGCATCTGTTGGTCGTCGTTGCGAGCGCGCAGGTAAGTTCAACAACATCTATTTTTAAATTTACGCGCGCATAGTAAATATAAGTTTACAATTTTAGATTTACGCGCGCATAGTAAGTAGAACAATAA
>ML786094.1:318745-332492 GCA_009831015.1 Picea engelmannii
GAGTAATATCAGAGGAAATTGAAGAATCAAGGCATGAAAGTAATTCTTTGTTACCTGTCATGTGATTGTTGCATCCACTGTCCAGCAACCAGAGATCTTTAGGTTGTTGTTCAGTTTTGTGGCATGAGAGAAACATACCTCCTAAGTTTTCTCCCTTGTGATTTGACAAATGTGCTCTGCCTGAGAGCTGATCTGCCTACTTCTTCCTGCATTCAGATTCATAGTGCCCATAATTTTTGCAGTAATAGCATTGTATGCTAGTTTTGTCATTAGACCTTCTCCCTCTGCCTCTTTGAGGCTGGAAATTCTGTTGTTGATTTCTTTGACCTTGGAAATTCTGATTTGGATATTGCTGTCTGTTTCCTCCAGTGGTATGAGGGTTACCTTGATTGTTCCCTCTTCCTCTACTTCTTCCTCTGCCTTTCCCTCTTCTGAATGAGAACTAAGTTTGGAAGGCATTGGAGAGTGACTCATCTGTGAGATGTAATCTTGTCTCATGTGTCACCAGAGAACCAATTAGTTCATCTGTTGAAAAACTTGACAGATCCTTGGATTCAAGGATGGCTGTTACAACCATTTCAAATTTCCTGGGTAAACTTCTGAGAATTTTCTCAACAATTCGTTGATCAGTGAGGGTTTCACCAATCAATCTGATCTGGTTCACGATTCCCATGACTCTGGTCATGAACTGATCTACAGTTTCGAACTCTGTCATTCTGAGAGTCTCGAATTGTGTCCACAAGGACTGTAGTTTAACTGTTTTTACCCTATCATTTCCTTGGTAGGACGTTTTGAGGATGTCCCGCGCCTGTTTGGAAGTACCAGCGCCTGTGTCTTTCGAAAAAATCGAATCATCCACAGAGTTCTGTATCCAGAATTTTGCTTTGTTTTCCTTGGTCCTCAGAGTTGCCTGAGCAATTCTCTGCGCATTTGTCATGGCAGTGAGTGTTGCTGGATCTGGTTCTACATAGCCAAGATCCACTGGTTCCCATCATTCTTGTGCTTGCAGGAACGATCTCATCCGAAGAGACCAAAATTCATAATTCTTACCAAGAAGAATCGGACCCTGAGTCGGGCCTAGATTGCTAGTCGACGCCATTTAAAAAAAATTAGAGGGAAAAAATTCGTATTTACCTCCAATCTCAGAAACGCCGATTTGTCGATGGCCAACGGGAGCTTATCGGGCTTTAGATGGCCCTCGGTCTCCTTGCAATGTGACCACGCGCTTTAATGCTAAGGCGCTACGGGATTTTCCCGTTCTTTGCCTTGCAAAATGCCGAAACGCGAAGAATCGCCTTTGGACTTTTCAACGGTCCAGATCTGCGGATGATCGGACGGTCCAGATTGTATCGAGATATCGCGAATCGGGATTTTGCGATTTTTGATGTCGAGGTTCTTTGCCTCCTCGATTTCGTGATCGTCGATTTTCCGATGGTGAGCTTCCTTTCGGGACTTTTCCCGATTTCGTTGATTGCTGCCACATGTCCCAGCAGACGGACGGTCGTGATCTCTCTTCGCGATTTCACGATATGAAGTGTCCCGGACCTCTTGTTTCCAGGATCCGCGAAATGTCGAATCCCGAAAATCCGATGAACTCGCTTATCGTGACTTTTCCCGAAAGCTTCGATCTCTGCCACGTGTCCTTGAAAGATGGACGGCTCAGATTGCATCGGGGATTTCACTGGAAAGAAACCCGATCACTTGTTCTCAGGTTTCGTGATTTTCCTGTTGCAATGGAATTAGAAAACCCCGAACTCCGAAATGCCGATATGAAGCTGCGATGATCTGCTGCCACCTGTCCTATGAAATGGACGGCTGTGATCATTTCGGGATTTCGCGATTTCGCGTATCGGGGTTTTTGGAGAGCAGAGTCTTTTGCTCGTCCAACTCCCGATTCCCAATTTTGCAATGGAATAGGATCTCGCCACGTGTCTCTTGATCGGACGGTCAAGATGACGTCGGGATTTCTCAAGCCAAAAGTCCTCCTGTGAGCTCTAGAGGGTTAAACCTCGAGCACTTTCTCACTGATCCAACGGCTGTCGGGCCTCTGCGAGAGATCTGACAGCTGAGTTGCTTTCGCCTGTTCCACACTTTCTCGTTCCCTTCTAAACTGGTTTCCCGCCTTGGATCTGTTCGCAAGATGAATCTTGCAGCCTTAATGGCTGTTATTTGTGTGTTTGACGTGATCTTTCCCGAATTTAACGAAATTTTCTCCTGCGGAAGAAAAGATTCGTGAATCTTTCAAAGATTTGAAAGAAATTCATGAATGCTTCGTTATCTGCTACAATCTTTGACAGATTTGAGCAATTTCTTGAATTCTTTAAACGATTATGCCTTTCGCATGAATCTTTAACGAATAGAAGCGAAATCTTCAAGTTATTTAAACTTCTTTCGTTCTGTAGCTCTTCTGCGTCAAGCTTTGACGGTTCTTAGAAAAAAAAATGTGCAGGTTTCTTTAAAGTTTCTTCTCCTACTATCTCTGCTTCCTCCGCAAGCTTCTTATAGCAATCTTTAAAGAGTATTGCAGACAGCTTTCCAAACCTTGTGAAAAGTCTGTGACGCGTGCTCTCAAGATCCATGAGGCTCTGCGCTATGAGGATCGAGTTGCTCTCCCGACTGTGTGAAGAGGCTTACTGTCGAAGCTCTGATACCATGATAAATTGTGAAGGATAGAGAAATGCAGAGATAAAAGAATAGTATATTCAAATGTATGAAGAAATACAGAACTTAGAAGAGATTACAAACAACAGGAGATAGCTGAGCTTATATATGCTCAAGCAAGACAAAAATAGAAAGTACAAATGTCCAGTACAGCTGGCAGTGTACGGTTAGTCTGTTGAGGATATAATATATTTAACAGCTTAAACCATCGCCACAATACTTTACGAGACTTGGTATTACATTCAGGAATTCAATATCTACTATTTATAATTCAATATCTTGACCATCGTTGATATAATGAGAGGAATGCAATATCCTGCATTCCTTTTAATTGTTTATGCAGTATAATAGTGACTAGTGAAAATAACAAGAAGGAAAAATACTGGGACGAGCGGATGCTAAGTGACTAGCCAAAAGGTGATATCTCATCCAAAATAAAGAACATTATTCACGAGGTGAGTATAGGAGATAGGTTCATCAAGTCTAAAGGAGATCCCCTGTAAAAACAGGTAGCAACAAACGTTTAACTATGCAGTCACCATCAACCCTATCGTCTTCAGAATATCAATTTATTATGGAGGATTCTGANTATATATATATATACACACACTCAAATTTAGATGATCAATTAAGACTTTTTAATTCATTCCACTTCATCAAAAATAAAAACAAATAATAGATATAAAATTAGCAGAAATATTATATAAAAGGATAAGCGTTCTTTCGATACAACTTGGGTTGACAATTTAACAATTATATTATAAAATGAATTAACTAAACAAATTAAATACAATGACCAATAATATTGATATATATGATGATAACTTGGAATTTGCACAAGTCATTTCCTTTGCCTACTAATCCAAGACTTCATGAGTACCTCCTTTGCAAAGCTTGCAGCCCAACTCACACAAGTAAACCAATCATATGAAAATTTGACAACATTTTAGTCATCCAACACTAGGGTCCTTTCCTCCTTACTCTTACTTATTTTTATAAGAAAAAATTTCTTGACACTTGTGAATTCATGCACAATTAAATCATTTTTAATAATTGAATTAGAGATTATTCACCCCAACACATATCACACTTTCTCAAGGTTGCACATAGTTATTTCTTTTTAATAAAACAAATTAACATTTTCTCTCACATCCACAATTAGTTCTTAGATTTTCTCACTAATTTACAGTTGGAGTTTGATTAATACTCTTCTCTTAGTTACGATTTAGTATCTAGTTTGACTTAGGATTCTAACTCTATGTTGACAATCCATTCTCTCATGAAATAATTTATTTTAATTAAAAATATTTTTATTAATTTCATGCACACATTGTGCACATGTCTTGATTTTTATTCTCCATTTTCTAGGTTTTATTTAGTCAAAAGTCCCTTATATCTATCTCTATAAAATTGATTTAGGCATAACAATTAGATTTAGATTTTATTATGCTTCCACTTTATAATTTTTTATAAATTTATATTCTCTTTTCTATAAGTTATAAGTATTTGTTTTATGCTCTAAATTCTTCTATATTTTTATTAACTCATTAATTTATTCATGCGACGTTCCCTTCAATATGCACCTACATGCTCCAAGAGTGCCACTCACCATTTCACTTAGTTTAGAAGTTGTATGACGCAATATGGAATTTGTTTTATTGTGAACCCCTTAGAAATCCTCGTGAGATACTGTCTCAGTATTCCCTTACAACAACATGAACTTCTCAGGAACAAGGTAGTCATTAACCTTCAGTTCAACTCATAGCGGCACTGTTATTAGGTTGTGACAGGGATGTTGCCACACCTCTCCCTAATCTTTTTTATATGTGTGTTTGACCCCTTTACTCCATATGTGAGTCAGACTAGCAAACATTACCATGTCTGCATCCACTGAAAAAAATAATATTAATAATTCTTATACATGAAATCCATAATTGAAATCGTCATCATAACACATGTCTAATAAAATCAAGTACTCATCATTAATGTCAATATTCCACTCCCTGGCTCAATATGGAGTCCAAACAATCATGTTGATTCCATCATCATCATCTTCATGTCACTTTTATTGCACACTAAGGAAACCTCATCATAATACTTGTCAATGTTATACATCAATATTAATAATATAACAAATTTCAATACTCAGTCATAGGATAAACTCATATACCAAATCAGAAAATCATAATGTACCATATTTAGCCAGATCACTTGCACGCAAGTGTCCTCAAATAATAATCAATGTTATAAAAATATCGTCAGCAAAAGTTTGGATGTTACAAGAAAACAATTGCAATCAAACATATAGACACATATTTACCCTGGAAATCCAATTGAGAAAACCAACATCATGTTTTAGAGTCACACCTCTAATTCTATTATTTATCTTCATTGTTTACAATACAATATACATAGGATCTTGCATCATCTAAAAAACCCATAATACATTAACCCTAGATTAGAACTCCACTATTTTTCTTGAACTGAAATTACATTACCATGGACCACAAAATTGTGTACCATAAAATTGCCAAAGAATAAAACCATAAGGAGAAAAATTAATCGATAAAAACCTATCGATGATTTTTCTCTCCACGGGGCCCTTTGGTATTGGCTACGGGGCCCTTTTGCATCCCCATTTCACTAAACCATGTGCAAATAATATAATACATACTCCTAATTGTTGTTGTTTTTGCATACTAGGGATTGTATAATTTCTTGATCAATGATCCATGAAAGTAATTCCCATTGTTTTTGTTTCTCTACAACAAGAAAATTTATTAGTTCTTACAAACTTTGTAAGTGAATCTACAACATTCATCAAGGTGTCCACCTTCACCAATAGCACCTTCTTGTCTTCAACCATGTCTCTCGTAAAGGGATACTGAACATAAATATGCTTTGTCTTAAAATGATAAGTTGTGTTCTTCACTAGGAATATTGCACTCAGATAGTAACAATATATCCTTATTGCTTGTTGTACCAACCCAATACCTGAACACAATATCTGTAGTGATATTTATTATTTCCTTGCATCAATGGTTGCCATGTATTCAACTTTTGTAATTGAGAGTGCCACTTTAAAATGTATTTTTCTCATCCAACTTATTGCTCCTCCAAATAAGTTAAACACATACCCACTTGTCGATATTCAATGACCCATATCTTCAATCCAGTCTACATCAACAAAGCCATGTATTTCCAACACCCTATCCAATCCTATTCTTCCTTGGTAACACAATGCATAAATAGTAGTGCCACACAAATACCTCCAAAACCCTCTTTATTGTTTCCCAATGCTCCTTCCTTGATTTAGACATATATCTGATCAAAACTCACATCGCATGTGAAATGTTTGGTCTAGTACATACCATTGCATACATCAAACTACCAACCACACTAGCATACTGAACACAAGACATGTCCTCTTTCTCTGCCTCTTCTAGTTCTTTTAGATCCATTATGTAGTGATCCATATTAATGCATTGGTTGTTAACTTATCTATCTAACCATCTTTTGGTAGCTTCAATAGTCAATCAATATATTGTAGTGTGAATCGAATTGTGCCTTGTTGTATTGCTAGAAACCATAAACACATGCCACTATCAAGCTATCAAGCTATGTTTTATCTTCAAAACCACAACTACATTATATAGATATTTTGTCTTTCATGTCAAATTTGTAGTAAAGATAAAAATTCATTCCCAAGTATGGATGTAGGTTCATAGTCAAGAAGGGTGAGGGAAAACCTATGCACATGAAAAACATCATAACTTTAAACCATGGATATATTCTCCCCATATATTTGTAACAAATGCTAGAATTCCCTACTCTTGTAATAAGTAATTCTATGAATCTCCTCGAGGAGGATTCACTAAACCAAACCAAAGTTGAGGGCATATAAGCTGTAAAACACAACTCTATGAAATGATTCCCTCCATTTGGATGTTAAGAACATAAGAATCAAATCCAAGCACTAGCCTATCTCACACATTGATTGATTCATTTTCATTGGATGATGAGGAATAATCAAAACAATTAAATGATTCATAGATGAAATGTTTATTTAATGCATTTAGTGAGTGCTCACCTATGGAAATGGACTAACTAAACAACCAAGTTATTCTTGAGTCAAATTTGTGTGATTTTGATATGGTCTTCAAATTATTTATAGTTATAAGTATTGATTGTGTCTCTTAGTTATGTTGAAGATTAATTTAGTGTTATTGCATACACTTTTGTTCTATTATGACATCTACATGCTACAAATTAATGGAATGGATTTTTTTTATTTTCACTATTCATGTATATGGTTGAATGTTAGGGACCTAACCCCTCATGTAGGTAGAATAATATGTTTCCAAGTAATAAAGGTTAATATTAATAAGGCCTAGCAATAAGGAAGAATAAGTCCAATGTAAGAAGACCTAATAGAAGCTTCTGCTTCTAGAACGATCTTCCTTTAGATGGTTCTTTTGATAGACATATTTAGTATAAATAGGAGTCGAGGTTATGAATTTTTTTTGTTTTGGATATTATTTTAATAGAGCCCTGCTCCGCTAGATGTTTCCCCGTCGAAAAGACAAGTGAACATTGCTCTTGGTAATCAAAGTATTATTTCGGGTGTTATTTTGTTATCATTTTGGTATTATCATGGTGTTGTTCTAGTTAAATTTTTGTTCATATGCCATTTCTAGCAATTTATTTATGTTCAGCATAATTTTTATATCTAGAATATTACATGTGGTATTAGAGCAACTTCCTCGGCATAAAATTGTGGGTTGATTTTTTTTCAGGGTAGAGACGTATTCTGGTGTCTTTAAGCTACAAAAATCTGTCATTGCGTGCATCAACCTGTGGTAAGGGATTCATACACATAGGAAATACAAGTGGTACTTAAGCACACATCTATTGGACTCCCTTGTAACCCCGGTTGGTATCCCTTCGAGTGGTAGCGAATCAGACATTACCTGTATACAGATTGACCTAGATTTCCTGAATCCCTCTGTAGATAAATCGATCAATCGCCTCACTGCTATAGTACCACTAAGAACAATACTTGAGAATATAATCTCTTTTACTTGGGCAGTTGGTTAGTATGGATAAGTGTACGGTCTAGCCTCTTTAGTTGGTGCCCTGAGAGATTGGTTCGAGTACTATTGTTGGATCCTGCACGTATATCATAGAGCTATAGCACAGGGAAAAGCCTTGTCTGTAGAACCCTTGAATACCTAAACCTTGGGACGAAAACTAAATCGGAATAGATAAGATCTATTGTGGCACAAATGTGTCTCCTGCATTCCAGTTGCGAAATTACTACACATTTCTTCCTCTTAAGAATTTGGACATTTCATCACTGCAGTATTCTTCAGATCGTAGTCATACCCATCAATTTTCATCAAAAAAATTTTAGTGGACCCAACCTCCTTCCAACACCCTTATTTGGGCTTTACCCGATTAGATTCCCCTTGTCACCCTGATCGTTGTGATACACTTCACCCATAACCCATTTTCTGTGTGGCCCCACCCACCCCTTTTCGTGTTCCCTAGTTATCATGGCCCATACCCGTAGCCAAGACTTGGAAGCTTGCTTCAATACCTTGCACTCTAATTTCACAAAAACCCAAAAAGAAGTGCAAGAGATCAATTTCAATATTCTCTCCATCAATAAAAAATGCATTCCTCCATCACGGCTTCAGTCGCTACCTCAATCGAGGAGCTCAGATAAGAGCTCAAACAAGAAATTACTACCCAGTTTGAATATGTCGCTACGATGATCTGCGCTGAGCTACATGTCCCTAAAGATATTCCCTTATATGACCCTCCTTTCCATACCGAAGGTGAAACTTCCTCTCATTCCTAGAATTTTCAGCCCCATCACTTTCAGTGTGACCTATGCCTTCCGCGTGTGGATGTGACCAAATTTGATGGATCAAATTCCATTGGATGGGTAACTCAAATGGAACATTATTTCTCTTTTTATGTAATTAGATATGTTATATAGGTGGATATCGGTGGCCACCCACCTTTTCCAACTGGCTCAAAACAACTTTCTCGCAATTTTGGCAATTTACTATTTTTAGCAGGTTTTAACTTCTGGGGCCATTTTGAGGGCCTAAATGAAAGTTTTTAGAGATAGAGGTTCTAAGTGATATATAAAGGCATGATTTATCACCCAAAATGAATCTCTTCGACGATACCTTTCCAACGAGCTATTATACGCCTAAAACGGAGATCATATGCAAAAGTTATGACCCTGAAAACTTGATGTACTAACTTACCCAAACGGGGCCCACATGAATTTTGGCGCTTCATCTCCTAGGGTTAGGTTTTTGGATTTCTAGGGTTCTTGACATTCCTATTTATTGTAAAAATGCCTTTAGAGCCTCATTGTAAGAATCTTCTTTCGAATGCAAGTAGCCGTCACATCTCTTCTCAGAGATAAGATGCCACCATTCTATCGAGTCTTTCACTCTCTATTTTACAGTCTCTGTACATTTATTTCATTAATAGAAATCATGTATTACTGTATATCTGTGTTTATGGTTGCATCTCTCATATATTTTTGTTATATTATTGAATATCTGCAATATATTTTTTCATTTCTTTATTATATCTTCGATCTCATTTCGTGCCGAAAATAATCCGAATCAATGGTATCAGAGCAGGCTACTCTTGATCATTTTTTCAGTGCATGTCCCCGACGAGGTCCGAGTATATAAATTTGGGTCTCGATATTGTCTCTCTTGAGTATAATCGCTCTTGCACACATAAGAAACCCTCAATGGCGGAAGAAAAGAAAAATAACGGAGCAGACGATCCTATCAATCTGTTGCTTGAGAAAGCTCTCACGTGATAGAGAGACAAAATGATGGAGAAATTTTCCCACATCCTTAAACACCTGTTGATAGCATCGAGCGCATCTTCATCAAGTGACCACTTTGGAGGCACCTCACCTTCCAAGGTACAATTTAATTTTTATATTCATGTATTTGAAGGACAAATAGATGCAGAAGCCCTAGAAAATGGCTAACTCTACTAGAAGGTTATTTCTTTGTTCACAATTTTTCCGACAAAGTAAAGATCACCTTCGCACTCCTTAAATATCTCCCTCATGTCAAACATTGGTGGGAAACTTACTGAGAGCAAAGCTCCACAAAGGAGTATGGAATATATAGGGCCAATCCCACTTGGGATTTTTTTGTGGATGTGGTAAATGAACAATATTACCCTATTGACAATTATCAGGACCAGTACATGAGATGTACCACACTGCAGCAAGAGAGGGGCAAAGCAATTTCAGAGTTCACCAATACCTTCCATATCTTGTGTACCAAGCTGGGTATCAAAGAATCTGAGTGGAATTTGGTTCTGAAATACCGTGGGGCTCTACACAAATACATCCAGACTGAAATGGATTTTTTGGACATCTCATCACTGGGTGTTGCTTATCAATATGTTGTTAAAATTGAGAAGAAATTTAAGCACCAGAACAAATGGGAGTTTGGGTCTGCAAATACGCAACAACCAAAGTATGACAAAGACGACCCTAACAAATAGTTTCTCGAAAACCAGTCCAAGACACAGGAAAATAAGGGTCATGGGAAGATAAAGAAGGACACCAGAAAATGGTGCGAGTTCCACAAAATCCCCTGGCACAACACTGATGAATGTCACTCAAAACAGTCATTAGTGGCTGAGATCAAAGACAAAGAGTCGAACCCTGATTTGTAATATGATTATGAAAATAATGGTAAAGGACGGATCATTGACACGGACCCCACTGCTATTGTCACTATCATAGAAATTCAACTAGAAGAACCAATAGATCCTGAAGAGGGGGAGCGCTTTTTTCATTCACAGATGTGGGTAAAGGGGACCCCGTTGGATTTTATTTTTGATAGCGGAAGCCAGAAGAACCTCATCTCAGTAGAGGTTGTCAAACAGTTGGGATTGTTGACAACACCACACCCACAACCATACAACATCGGGTGGCTTTGCCAAGGATGAGATCTCTTTGTCAGGAAACAGTGTTGATTATCATACGGCATCCAACCCTTCAAGGATGAGGCATTATGTGATGTTTCGCCACTGGATGTATGTGATGTGCTCTTGGGCCAACCATATATGTGGAGATGCAATGTTGTTTATGAGTCTCAACCACGTAGTGTCATTGTTACTTTGGGGGGTCATCTCTACAGAATACCATAGGTAGTTCTGATTATTGTTCCAACTAAAAATTGTCAGAAGTTAGTATCCCATACTACAAAATTTAGCTTCTTCACAATCTGTTCAAAAGGAAAACAAAATGACACTGCAACCACTACAGCCTTGCCCCAAACACCTTCTATCCAACAAAAGCAGGTTGAAAAGGTTGCAGCAAAGCATGAAGATTCTTTCTGCACACCGTCCTCTCATTCATCTCTACTTGTTGAACACCCTCAAACTGAACAGGTTTGTGATAGACTTCCACAAATTGAGCAGTGCGACGTCTCCAGCAAGACAAGCAACTCACCAAGATGCATATTCAACAAACGGTTTTCCTTCTCCCCCGGGAACTCAATGCAATGGATACCATTGCTTCCTAAGGAGGGAGGATTGATCCAGGTGGATATCGGTGGCCACCCACCTTTTCCAACTGGCTCAAAACAATTTTCTGGCAATTTTGGCAATTTACTATTTTTAGCAGGTTCTAACTTCCGGGGCCATTTTCAGGGCCTAAATGAAGGTTTTTTTTAGATCAATGTTCTCAATGATAGTAGAAGGCATGATTGAGCCCACAATATGAATCTCCTTGATGATACATTTCCAACGAGCTATTATACGCCTAAAACGAGGATCGTATGCAAAAGTTACTACCCTGAGAGGTTGATGTACTAACTAACCCAAACGGGGCCCACATGACTTTTGGTGCTTCATATCATAGGGTTAGGTTTTTGGATGTCGAGGGTTTTTGGCATTCCTTTTTATTGTAAAAATTCTTTCAGAGCCTCATTGTAAGCATCTTCTTGTGAGTGCGAGTAGCCGTCACATCTCTTCTCAGAGATAAGTTGCTACCATTCTATCGAGTTTTTCACTCTATAATTTATAGTCTCTGTACATTTATTTCATTAATAGAAATCATGTATTACTGTATATCTGTGTTTATGGTTGCATCTCTGATATATATATTTTTATATTATTGAATATCTGCGATATCTCTATGCATTTCTTTATTATATCTTCGATCTCATTTCATGCTGAAAATAATATGGATCAGTGGTATCAGAGCAATCTGCTCTTGATCGTTTTTTTAGTGCATGTCCCCAATGAGGTCCGAGTATAGTAATTTGGGTCTCAAGATTGTCTCTCTTGAATAAAATCTCTCTCGCAGAACCAAGAAACCCTCAATGATGGAAGAAAAGAAAAATGAAGGAGCAGATGATCCTATCAATCTGTTGCTTTAGCAAGCTCTCACGTGACATAGGGATGAAATGATGGAGAATTTTTCCCACATCCTTAAACATCTGCTGATAACATCAGGTGCATCTTCATCAAGAGACCACTTTGGAGGCACCTCGCCTTTCAAGGTACAAGTTAATTTTGATATTCCTGTATTTGAAGGATAGATAGATGCAGAAGCCCTAGAAAAATGGTTAACTCTGCTAGAAGGTTATTTCTCTGTTCATAATTTTTTTGACAGAGAAAAGATCACCTTCACACTCTTTAAAGCTCTCCCTCATGTCAAACATTGGTGGGAAACTTACTGGGAGCAAAGTTCCACAGAGGAGTATGGAATATATGGGGTAGATCCCACTTGGGATTTTTTTGTGGATGCGGTAAACGAACAATATTACCCCGTTGGCAACTATGAGGACCAGTACATGAGATGGACCACACTGCGGCAACAGAGGGGCCAAGCAGTTCTGGAGTTCACCAATACCTTCCATACCTTGTGCACCAAGCTGGGTATCAAAGACTCTGAGCGACATTTGGTTTTGAAATACCATGGGGCTCTACACAGATATATCCAGACTAAAATGGATTTTATGGATATCTCATCACTCGGTGTTGCTTATCGATATGCTGTTAAAATTGGGCAAAAATTTAGGTACCAGAACAAACGGGAGTTCGGGTCTGCAAATCCGCAACAATCAAAGTATGACAAAGCCAGCCCTAACAAACAGTTTCTCGAAAACTAGTCCAAGACATAGGAAAATAAGGGCCACGGGAAGACAAAGAAGGACACCGAAAAATGGTGCGAGTTCCACAAAATCCCCAGGCACAACACCGATGAATGTCGCTCAAAATAGTTATTATTGGCTGAGATCAAAGACAAAGAGTCGAATCCTGATTCAGAATCTGATTCTAAAAATAATGGTAAAGGACAGATCATTGACGCGAACCCCACTGTTATTGTCGCTACCATAGCAATTCAACCAGAAGAACCAACAGATCCTGAGGAAGGGGAGCGCCTTTTTCATTCACAGATGTGGGTGAAGGGGACCCCGCTACATTTTATTGTTGATAGCAGAAGCCAAAAGAACCTCATCTCAGCAGAGGTCATCAAACAATTGGGATTGTCGACAACAACACACCCGCAGCCATACAACATCGGGTGGCTTTGCCAAGGATGAGATCTCTATGTCAGGCAATAGTGCCGATTATCATATGACATCCAACCCTTCAAGGATGAGGTATTATGTGATTTTTCCCCACTGGATGTCTGTGATGTGATCTTGGGCCAACCATATATGTGGAGACGCCATGTTGTTTGTCATTGTTACTTTGGGGGGTCATCTCTACAGAATACTAGAGGTAGTTCCGACTACTGTTCCACCTAAAATGTGTTGCAAGGTAGTATCTCATACTGCAAAATTCATCTTATTCACAATATGTTCAAAAGGAGAACAAAATGACACTACAAACACTACAGCCTTGCCCCAAGCACCTTTTATCCAACAGAACCAAGTCGACAAGGTTGCAACAAAGTGCAAAGATTATTTTTACACACTGTCCTCTCATGCATCTTGACTTGTTGAACAACGTCAACCTCAACAGGTTCATGATAGAATTCTACAAACTGAGCAGCGTAACATCTCCAGCA
>ML786094.1:340801-364892 GCA_009831015.1 Picea engelmannii
CTAATAACAAAACTGATCCAGTTAAAAATAAAACGTATGACCAACTCGCAAGCGCTTGTTTAAGCAGTGGAACAACCAATCTAACTAGCACTCGAGACAAATCCATCAATCAAATACCTAAAAGAACAAACAATCTAACTATCACTCAAGACAAATCCATCGATCGAACTACCAAATATGAAATCAACAATTGTATAACGAACAAAAGAACAATCATATGAAAATTGGTATGGCTATTTCTAACCAGAAATGACGGCAAATTTGAGAGTTTCTTCGACCATTCTGATAGCGGCGGCTCTGTGATCGAGAAGATCGTCGGGCGGAGGAGGGACGTCGTAGAAACCGAGGTGCAAATGCTCGCCCCGATCCTCCTCCCACACGCGCGAAATCTGATCGTAGAACTCAGCAACATCCGAACGCAGCTTCCCAACGCTCACCTCACCATCGACTCCCGACATTCTGGATACAGTAAGTCAGTCGCTCCTCAGAATTCAAGTACAACACAACACAGGAGACTGAAATCCACACCACATCAGAAGGCTGATACATTCATCTCTATATATAATGCTGAATTACGGTGCTAATGGTTCGATTATTTGTTCATAGACGTATTCATCAACATCAATATCCAACCTTTCATTTTCACCTACTAACGAAATTAATTTTTTTCTACTAACCCTACAGCTGCCTCCAACATTCATATTACTGTTTTCCCGTAAATATTACTGTTTTCCGGATCTTTTGTGATCTTCTCCATTTCTGCTGCACGATATCGGACCCACAGCCACTATCGAATGGTCATCGTCAACATTATTTTTTTATGATTGTGAGTGGCTGCATAGTTAATGCCCGAGCAAAGTTCCTAAGAATGATTTGACCATGGACATTTAAATTTTATGTAAAACTGGTTCATAAACAAAACTAATTAATGTTAAAAGATATAATATTAAACAAAATTGCTTATTCAGGCTGTTAGTGTAGGAAAAGGTGGATTTCTTATGCTGTAGGTTAAATGTTTTAGGTTTTGGTTCTTTGTTAGTGATTTTTTTTTGAAGATATTTGTTTGAAATTTGACTAAAATTTGTTAGATATGCAAAATTCAACTAATTATCTAAATACCCTAAAAAAATTTCAACAAATTAAATCAATTTTTACATTTAAAAATATAATTTAAAAAAAAATAAAAAAATCACAAATTTATGTCACCCTATTAAAAAAAACAATTAAACAACATCAATTTACTTACTACCTCGCAAAACTTTATTATGAAAAAAAAAATGAATCGAATTGAAACAAATACTATCCTCTAATCGAATTTGAACGAAATTTTATAGTTTCTTAATGGCTCCTCTAGGGATAGTTTTTCCTTTTTGCATTTACAAATTGCGATGTAGAAGAGTGCTTTTAAAGCTAGTTAATAATTTTTTTATTAATGTTGAGTAAATTTGGAAGTTTTTTTAAATATTAGTAAAATAATTAAATTATTGTATTGTTAATGGAAAACTGATGTGGATCTAAAATATAAGTATTATATTTATAATTTTAATATAATACATAAATAAAAAAACAAATGATAAAAATTTAAAATTTAAAAGATATATTAATTGTAATTATAATATATTATAATAAATTAAATTAATATAAAAAAATAATAAATTTGTATTTTTATTAATTTTTTGTTTTTTTATGAAAATTCTTCCAAGGGTAGTATCTAGTTTTATATATTGAAATAAGATTAGTTGCCACTTGAAATCACAAGACTTCATTGATATAACGTATCTAGTCTCATATATTGGATTAAGACTAGTTGTCACTTGAAAGCACACGACCACATTGAATAACCTTAATGATAACAATATGAGATATTTTCTTTCTTGTAAATACTATCTAGGTTGAAACGACCTTTTGGTCCTATTATCCCCTACCATAGGGATAACTAAGGAGATCATGTCTCGAGGCCCACAGGTCCTCCATATGGAGTGTCGAGAGTCGGATGACTCGAGTATGGCCTCAAACGGCCCCTCTTTTCTTCAGTGGTGGCCATTTATGAGTAGCGGCAGTATCCATCCCACCAACTTGGTCCTAAAGTAGTAGTAAGTCTTGTTCTATAAGGTAATGAGTCCAAGTATCATGGTATGTCTCACTATAATTATTGAAGCACTTGATTATGTTGCATTGAATTCTCCTTCATTTCATAATGTTTGCCTAGAAATTATGCTCTTTGACTTGTTCATACCTAGAAGGGTGACATGATGCCCTTTCAAGTTGATCTCCCTTTAGCATGGGTTGTCACTGGGTGGGTCTGTGAAAGGTCATTGTCCATTCCCTCCATACTTACCATTTTCCATCTGTATTCCTCTCATTTCCCCCTCCCTTTGTTCGGGCATTGGGATTTTCCACACTAGGAAGGGTTGTACCTTGCCTTGTGGGAAGAAGGGGCTAAAGGTCAAGAGGGTAAAAGTAGCTGGCAAGAGTTAAAAGCCAAAGATGAAACCTATGAGATGTTTCGCTCAGGGATTCTCGAAAAAGAAGTAAAAGGCTTCTTAGTAAGAAAATGGAACTTCTAAGATAAATAAACACTCAAGGTATTAGCTGGTGGATAGGAGGTTTCATCACAAGTCAGCCTATTATGACCATGGGCATGTAGCGGTATGACACTACCATCTATCTGGTCACCAAACTAGGGTAGTGGATCTTGGTGGCATAGCCAAGATAAAGGGGGTCTCATCACGAGCCAACCTTCTCATCTCCATGAAATGTTTTTATGGATAATGTTGGCACCGATGGTCACAAATCCAGGACAATGTCTCTCAACTCTTCCCATGAAGCATAAACATAAAGATCAAAAGATATGAAGCTAAGAACAAAAGGCAATGAACGGGCTAGGAAACAATGACATCTATGACAACGTGGAACTTTCCCTCTACAAAGGCACCCATAGGTAAGATCTAGATTTCCTTGTTATCACTGCACCCCATGCCCAAACACTTACCCCACACCACCTCACATACACTTACATGACCTGGATTGGTTCTCACCTGGGAAACACCCAAAACTTGAGGATTAGCCCAATAGGACACCTTGAGACCTTCTCCAAACCTGACTTGTTAAATTGCATAACATCTTTGAGCATTTGTCTGGGTAAAGGGGGGTTTGATGCACATGTTTGGGTAATTTAATTATTGGATGTGATTTACGTGTTATGATCCATGTGACTTATGAACCACTGTGGGCGTTGTTGTTGTTGCTACAGGACATTACCTGATGGATAGGTACACATGGGGGAATGATTAGCTTGGAACTTCAAGGGGATGAAAGCCAACAGATGGATGTTGTAACCCCAACCAGGGGCAATAAGGCATCGGATATTTGCACCAGGAAGAAAGAAGGACGTTGCCAGTGGAGATGCCCTAGTAGACATAGACCTAGGGGGATCTTGCTCTTCCACCTATATGTGGACCTTTGAGAGCCTGTGATGTCACCATCATGACCCTAGACGCCATCGAGAGCTAGGGTTTTCATTTTGAGGGAAATTGTGAGCTGGTTGGCATGTGTGGGCATCATACAGGGCCTTTGGAGGCCAAACGTTCTGCATCTGGAGCCCAATGTTTCACCTTGGGGGTCCAATGTCACCCTAGAAGGGCATGATGTCACCCATAGGGATGATTTTACATGCTAATTAATTTTTTTTATGCCAAAATTGAATTTATTTGTAAATTGGCCAGGTCGGCATTATTTTGACTATAAAATTAATTAAAGGTCAAAATTTTGTATAAATAAACATAAAGTACTCTAATTTTTACATCATAACTCCCCACACAAGAGGAGAGGTCTGAAATTTGCAACCTAGAAGGGCAATTTGCTAAAATTGCGAGGCATGCTCTTGTATAAGGCTATTTTTTTGCAAGTTGGATCAATCTTGGAAGCTTTTATGGTGATCTTGCATGGTATTTCATGATTATTCTTGGTGCAAGTAGGTAAAATCAACATTTTTTGTCATCTATTGAATGATTTATGTATGGTTTTATTTGCTCATAGAAGATTATGAAATTGCATAATATGCTTAATGCTTGAAGTAAGGAACTTAAATTGTTGTACTTTCTTATTTTCTATTTGCCAAGCTTTTCATAGAATTGATCAAGTAACTAGTAAAACCCTAGAGCCCTAGTTTCCTAGCACTCTAAGGTTCTGAACTAGTTATCTTTTCCTAAGTTCTTATCCCATAGAAATCCTAAGGACAGCAAGGTGATAGGACCTAGAAATCATATGTATTCCTCTTGGACTTTTGTGCACTATCAAAATTCATTTTCAGCCTTAGAAGAGGTCATCCACCTAACTCCATAATCCCTAGAAGGCACTAGTTCTATCCTCCCTCTTATTGATTGATCAAACACACACTCAAACATTTCTCCTTGAAGTTTTTGCTAACTTTTACTAACCTTAAAATAAACTAATTCCTTAGCTAACTTGTT
This sequence comes from Picea engelmannii, assembly GCA_009831015.1. NCBI lineage: Eukaryota > Viridiplantae > Streptophyta > Pinopsida > Pinales > Pinaceae > Picea > Picea engelmannii. The sequence goes on from ML786094.1 coordinate 345,274, forward strand.
TTTGTTGCAAATATTTGCTACAACCATACTAATTCATGTTAATTTGCCACATTCACCTACATAACTTACACTTAACTCATTCATAAATTGCACGTGACAATTGCCAGTTAATCTACTAGATAAATGCTATGTTTGCATGGTGTTTTCTTGCAATTTTGAGCACTAGAATTTGTTGATGTTACAAAAGATTGCTACAACCATCTAACTGCAACAAATTCTCTACAAAAGTGACATTTAATGCTAGCTAAACATTGCCAAATCTTCTTGTGACAACTTGTTATCATTCTCTCAGGTTAAAGCTATATTTTCTTGTCTTTTTCAAGCAATTTCAAGGCACTTTCTTTGTGGTTGTTACAAAATACTTTTCATTGTTGTAAATTATTACATTGCAGCAATTTTATATCAACTAGCCTATTTCGTGAAGGTTCTTGGTATTATGAAGCATGATGCAAAACCCCCTTCTCTCCTAAGGGTTGTGCGACCTCCCGGTCTAGGATTGATCAAGAAACTGAGTCTGATTGACTCTCCGGGTCTCTGCTAGACCCCAAACCCACTTACACATGTCCTTTCTCCAAAGGCATAGGTCGTATGAGACTTGATAGTCCTCTCCTGAGCGTTGTTCAAATTTCAACTCCAAACGGGTGCTAGCTCTCCTCTACTAAGCCCTTTCCTTTTTGTGACCACAGTTGTGACCACTCACCTAACTTGGAAGGTGTTTCATGATTTCTCTTATCTATCCTTTGTGTGTGAGTCTCTCAAACTCTCCCAACTTTCAAAATCCCGACAGGGGCCTAGTGTGTACCAGCCTCTCTTTCTTCGTGACCACTGGTGGTGACTACATGCTTGAGTGAAAGGCACGTCATGATTTTGTGATTCGTGACTCTAGGAGAGATACTACCTTTGTTCCCCCAATAGCCGAAATATCCATGAATTAAGATCTAAGGTCCAGGTATTTCCTTGATCGACGACTACGATCAAGTCAGCATTTCGCATTTCGCGACTTCGAGGTTTCCTTACCTACGTTCTCTCGATAATCAAAATTGCAATGACTCTAGGTCAACGGTCCATATATCCCCTCCAATATGACAGTCACAATGATTTCGAGACTTCACATTTCGTGAATTTGAAGGACTTTTCACCTCGAGTCCTACAATCCCTGAAATGTCGATATTTCAGCCTGGACAATCAATAGTCCAGATCTCTCCTAGATCCAACGACTAAGATTAAGTCGCAGATTCAAACTTCACAAATTGTTAGCATTCTTCCCTTTGACTTCTTCACAATGTGAGTCAGCGTAATGTTGATCATTCACCACGTGTCCCTCCTGATGGATGGTTTCAATTCCGTAGCGTTCAGATCAAACGGTCGAGATCTTTTCCCCCTTGCACTTACACTGTCTTCAAAGTTAGAAGATATTCTAGGTGTTCAAAGGTTTCGAACCTTTGCTCCTTCGAAAAATCCAGTTCTTGCAACTAACATCTACCCTGCAGCCAACTACCCAAAAATTCGCCTCACTTGTGTGTACAAAACCTCTATTTATCAGAGGGCTCTTAGGGTTCCTCCCCCCTTGGCTACTTGTCTACTCTAAAACTTAACCTAACGACTATCTAGACTAGTCACATTCTAGATCCGTAGTGGAATCCCACACTCCGCTCATAATTGTTCAAGCGTGCCTCCAGAGATTAATTCTAGGGCTGAGTTAAGGCAGTCTTCAAAATATCTGTTGAAATTAACAGCGTTGAGCTCCTGTATAGATTCCTAGACATTGATGGATCTTTCTTCGCGTGGGTGACAACGATGCTCCTGCATCAAAGCACAAATATCATTTGGTACTAGGAAATTGCCATATCTTTCCTTTGTTGTCTTGTTCTGGGTAGGTACACTTTATTTTCACTTTGCTTCCTCTCTTAAAGACCTAGAGAACCTTTGAATTGAGTAACCAGTGAGAGGGGGATTTTTCTTTCATCTTTGCTTTAGTTATCATCCCTTCATCTCATTGGGGAATTCTCCCTTGGGTAGTATTAATATACTCCTAAACAGAAAGGGGTTTCCTATTAAGGTGGCAATGATAGGTCACCCCCTGTTATGAAAAATTTTCATCCACTTGCCTTGGGTTTTGGGAGAGTGCATATTTTGCGATAACATGTCCTAAAGTAATACCTAAAACTGTTGCTGATTGGTTGAGATCTTATATTCTTCGGATGTAAGGAAATAGGTTAATAGCCCAAGACCCAAAGACATCTAGCACTAGTGGAATTTTTCCCATTTATGGGCCACGAGTGGGTCTTTTCAAGTGGCATGGCCTTCCTTGAATAACAATGACAAGTTAGCTCACGTTTGTGGATAGAAATGAGTGATGACTATCCTCATTCTCGGTTAACAATTGGAACACCCCACATTTTTACTTTTAGCAACTAAACTACATTATTACTTTTCTTATTATCTCTTGAACTTAGCTAGAGTGATAGAACTATCATTATGAACTTAGATAGACTCATAGAACTATCAATATGTATATATGTGGACCCACCTATATGTGTAATGTATGTATGAGTTTTATGGTTCATGTTATCAAGGATAACAATTATATTATGTCATTTAAGCATGCAAATGTAAAAGGAAATTTTTGGTATGTGAATACGAGTTCAATTTATATTGTGAATGAAGAATTGGTGCGATGAACATGGTAAACAAATATACTTGCTTATATTAAATGAAAATTAGTAACATTTTTTATAGCAGAAAAATAATTATATGGTTATGTGATGCAGGAGCATCATCAACAAGCGTGAGTGGAGGAAAACTGGATATACACCAATGCGCAATTTGAAGACATTTTGAAATTTCAAAAGAAAACATATTAATGTAATAGTTGGAAGGATGTAATTTCTTTTAATGTTTTGGGGATTGTAATACATATATTGAGTGTTCGCTCTCATCTGTCGATTGTGGGAATTTATTGTAATAAATGTAAAGTAGATGGTAGTCTTTAATTTCGAGAAGATAGCTTAAGGTTGTATGAGAGAAAACTCAAGAATAATCCCTCGTAGGTGTATTTTATTATAATTTTCTCATTGTAAGAGCAAGAGAGAAAGAGAGCATAGGACAGTAGAGAATAATAGAGACTGTAGAAGTGGTATGAGAAGATAGTTGTTTCTATTGAACGATGTACAAAATAACTTGAATTAATATAAGAATGATTTGATCCAATTTCATGGTGTATTATGAATGTTGTGTGTATCTATTGAATGGTATGTTTACAACCTACTTATATTCTCTGTTATGCATTTTTTTCAATGCCATGTGTATTTGATTTCATGTTGAATGTATGAAGTCCATGAAGAGAGTATGAGTTTCAATTTCTTCTCTTCCTGAGAATTCCTGCAAGGAGTGCAGTGAAAGTATGCAAGGAGTGAGTCGACGCGATTCTGATTTTTACCTCAGAAAATCTCAGGAGAGATAGCATTAACTTATACCAGTAGATGTGCAGGTAGAGAGCCGATCCATTCAAGGTGTGTGAAAACTGAGGAGTGTCTTAGACATTTCCAACCCAAGTAAGTGGTTGAAGAACTTATGTCACAAGGAGTGCATGAAGTTGGAGTTGTTAGGTAACTAGAGGTTGTTGTGGAAGCCGCAAGGAGTGGGTGCAAGATTCCTTAGAATCCTTGAGTTTGTAGAAAGGATCAAGCTCGGGAAGCATAGAGACTTAGAGAAGTTCAGAGGAGAGACAAGGTTCAAAGTCACCTTGCCGAACCAAGTTTAGAAGGGTTGACGCTAAGTTATTTGATGAGAAACCATCAAGAATCTCGATGGATGGATGGAATTCCTGAAGGGAGAACATGGATTTCTATGGACTGTTGGATCCAGTAGATATATGGGAAGGGTAAGGGCAAGAGTCTTTCAACACTTTCAAGCTTAGCAGAGATAGTAGATGTCAGATTTGAAGGAGTCCAAGCCATTGATCCCTTCCTTGAGAAGGAGGAAATTCGGGAAATCGGGAGTGAGAGGTTCGAAGGAGAGAGCCATATTCTAACATTAATGAATACAAAGTCTCAATTCACGGAGAGTAGATCTAGACCATTGGAGCATGGGAGATAGTGGACCGTCGATCTGGCACTAGTACAAATCAAGGTTCAGGGTTCGAAAGAAAGAATGTGAGCTAGCTTTCGGCATTTCTGAAGTGAGAAATCCCAAAGTATTTGGGGAGTTGGGCCCCAATTCATGGCTGGAGGTCACACCGTCGAAGGATAAAAGGGAGGAGCTAGCATTCGCTAAGATCTAATTCGGAGTTCAGTGATTGGACGAGTCAGGGAGACTCGCAGTAGAATATCGTAGGTCGTGAGGTTGCGAAGCACCTTTTGGTTAGGCCCCTGGTCACAACCAGTGGTCATGTGGAGAGGAGACTTACTCCTAGTTCTTATTCGCATGGGTGTAGTTTCGTAAAAGGACATGTGGATTTATTTTCATGGAGATTCCAGCAAGGACCTGAACAACTGCTTCAGCTCGGGAATAGAGGGAGATCCATAGACTGGAAGATCAGCAGATGCTGCTAAGGTAGGGGTTCTGCATCACGTGGTATAAGAGACAACAACTATTGTTTTATATAGAGAGGAGACAGAGGACAATTGTGATTTGAATTCTGTGTGGATAGGTTGAAACAATGTCGCCAAGGATACGTCCAAAAATAACCTTACCCGATCCAGCCGTGGAGAGGGAAATGAGATAACTTCATGCTTGGTTAGATGCTATGGAGTCAACACAGAGACAAACACCTGATATTGGAGATATCAGTTAGGAAGAAAGAGAGAACAAAGAAGGAGTTGAAGAAGTTGTAGCCGAAGATGCTGCAGAGGAACGTCTATTTAAAGTTGTTGCAAGGATAGGTGCCAGAGCAAAATTGGACTTCCCAATGTATGAAGTAAACTTGGAGATTGAGGAGATGATAGATTGGTTTAGATCTCTAGATAAGTACTTCAACTATGAGGATGTTGAAGAAGATAATAAAGTTAAGTACACTGTCACTAGACTGAAAGGACATGCATCATTGTGGTGGGATGAACTACAAGCTGACAGATGTTGCAAAGGTAAACAAAGAATTAAAAGATGGGATGAAATGATAGAAAATATGAAAGCCAAGTTCATACCCAGATATTATCAAATCAATATGTTTCAAAAAATGCAAAATTTGAGATAGAAAGGGATGACAATGAAGGAGTATATAGAGGAATTCTATAGACTTAACATCAGAGCTAGTCATCATGAGAGTGATGATGAAAATGTCGCCAGATATATGAATGGTCTGAGATATGAGATTCAGGACGAGATGAGCATGGTGAAAATCATAAATGTGGAAGATGCTTATCAGGTTGCTCTGAAGGCAGAAGATAAATTGGCCCAAAAGCAAGGTCAAAGGGGTAGAGGTAGAAGTTGGAGCAGAGCCAAAGAAATTGCCCAGGATAGAGTACATAAGCTGAAGGATGAGGAGAAGAAACCTCATAACCACCCAGAAAGGGGAGGAGGTTCACAAGGGAGACAATATGCCGACATGAACACTTTTCCTCTAGTAAGAGGAAGAGGAAGAGGCAGAGGAGGTGAAGTAAAGTGTTTTTTTTGTGGAAAGATAGGAAACAAGTCTTGGGAATGTCTCGATATAAAAATGGATGGAGGAGGCAAAGCTCACATTTCACAAGTGTAGAGGCGAAATGCTGAAGAAGAAGATGCAGAAGGTGGAATATCCTTGGTGGTGAGGAATATTCTCTTGAAGCCAAAGAAAGAGATGGAGAATCCAATCGAGAGGAACAATTGTTTTATGATTTCTTTCAAAACAAAAGATAGGGTACGCAAGGTGATAGTTGATAGTGTAAGCTCGAATAACTTAGTATCCACGGAGATGGTGGAGAAGCTGGAACTGGAGACAATTGCACATCCAAGCCTGTATAAAGTTTCATGGTTGCAAAAAGGACATCAAGTAATAGTCACTAAACAATGTTTAGTTGAATTTAAGATAGGGGGTTATAGAGATGATATTTTATGTGACATAATTCCCATGTACATCTGTCATCTTTTGTTGGGGAGGTCATGGAAATATGACAAAAATGTTATTCATGATGGAAGAAAGAACACTTACACCTTGGAGAAGAATGGTAGGATGCATATGTTGCTACCAATTGAAGACAAGAAGGCAAAAGAAGAAGCAAGCAATGCTATACTTATCATGAGTGGGAAGGAACTTTTTGATGAACTCAAGAAAGATCAAGAAATGGAGTTTGTTGTGGTTAGGGAACCTAGAGTCATCTTGACCAGTACCTCAATAGATGATTTTCCTGAGGAAATTCAATAACTGTTGGAGAATTTTGATGATATAGTGGTGGACGATTTACCTTGTTCGTTGTCGCCCATCAGAACTATAAGACATCACATTGACCTTATACCAGGAGTGAGTTTACCAAGAAAAGAAACGTACAGACTAACACCTCAGGAGAATGAAAAGGTTAATAAGCAAGTCTAGGGTTTGATGGATAGAGGGTTGATTAGAGAAAACTTGAGTCCATGCATTGTACAAATAGTGTTAAGTCCAAAGAAGGATGGAGGATGGAGAATATGTACAGACTCGAGGGATATAAAAAAAAATCACCATCAGATATAGATTTCCTTTACCTAGAATGGATGACTTGATGGATTGCTTGAGTGGGGAAAAGTTTATTTCAAAAATCGATTTGAAAAGAAGATGTCATCAGATTAGAATGAGGGAAGGTGATGAATGGAAGACAACATTGAAGACGAATGAAGGACTGTATTAATGGCTAGTTTTCATGCCATTTGGCTTGACGAATGCGTCAAGTACTTTTATGAGACTGATGAACGAAGTCTTGAAATATTTAATTGGAAAGTTTGTAACTGTATATCTTGATGATATAATGATATTCAGTAAAACTAAAGAAGAACATTTGAGAAATTTAACTCTAGTGATGAGGAGGTTGCAACAAGAGAAGTTGTTGATAAATATGAAGAAGTCGTCTTTCATGAAGACATAACTTATTTATTTAGGTTTTGTGATCTCTTCGAATGAATTGAAGATAGATTCAGAGAAGGTAAGATAAATCAAAAAATGGTCGTCGCCAAGGAATATCTTTGAAGTCAGAAGCTTCCATGGAATAACCATTTTTTACAGGAAGTTCATCACATATTTTAGTGGGATTTGTGCATCAATGATGGATACAGTCAAGAAAAAGCATGAATATTTTCATTGGACAAAGGAGGCAGACAAAATTTTCAAGTTGTTGAAAGAGAAGATAATTGAACCAGTTTTGGTTCTGCTAGATTTTGCTAAAACATTTTAAGTTAGATGTGACACAAGTGGATTTGTGATTGGAGCAGTCTTAGGTCAAGACAATAGACTAGTTTCATACTTCAGTGAGAAACTGAATGAGATCAAAATAAATTAATCCACTTATGATAAATAATTTTATGTAGTCATATAAGCACTGAAGAAATGGAGGCACTACCTGGTTCCAAAAGAGTTTTTTTTGTATAGCGACAATCAAGCCTTACAGTTTATAACTAGACAGAAGAAATTGAACCAGAAACATGAAAAATGGGTTGAGTTCATGCAGAACTTTACTTTTGTTATAAATAATATTTTTGGAAATTCTAACAAGTTTGTTGATGCATTGAACATGAAATGTTTGATTCTGCAGGAGTTTCGAGTGAAGACGTTAGGTTTTGATATCCTTAAGGAAATGTACAGAGATGATTCAGATTTCAAGGATGCCTACGAAGCATGTGAGAACCTTGTTTTAAGAGATAGAAGCCAATGGATTTAGTATTTAATTCAATATGGACTTCTATTCAAATGAAATCAGTTCTGTATCCCGAAGAGTTCTATGAGAGAAAACCTTTTAAAGGAAAAGCATAGTGGGGAATTGGTTGGACATTTTGGCCATGATAAAACATTTGCGTGACTGAACAATTTGTATTATTGGCCAGGAATGAGGACATATTTGTGGATATTTGTCAACAGATATAGAATCTTCCAACACGCAAAGGGGAAAAGACAAAATATTGGGTTGTATCAACAATTACCAATACCAGAGAGGTCGTGGGATGCACTAAGCATGGATTTTTTGTTGGGACTGCCAAGGACACAAAGAGTTTGTTATTCCATATTTGTTGTAGTCGATAGATTTTCCAAAATGGCACATTTCATTCCATTTCAGAAAACTAATGATGCAACACACATTGAAAATTTGTTTTTCAAAGAAATTGTTTGACTTCATGGTTTACCTAAGAGTATTGTTTCAGACACAGATACCAAATTTGTTTGTCATTTCTGGAGAACCCCATGGAAGAAGTTGGGGATGAATTTATATTTTAGCTCAACATATCATTCTCAAATGGATGGACTGACTGAGGTATTAAATCGAATATTGGGGGACTTATTGAGGAGTTTAGTAATTTAACATCACAGTCAGTGGGATCAGATTCTTCCACAAGCAAAATTTGTATATAATGACTCACCTAATAGGAGTACATGAAAGAGCCCATTCTAGATATTGTATGGAATGCAACCAAGGGGAGTGTCTGAGTTGAGAAACTTAGAGCAGAGTGAGTTTAGGAGTGTTGTAGTGGAAGATTTTGCACCAGAGATGCAGGAGCTCCACAGTAATATTAAAGAGTGGTTGCAAAGTTCTAACCAGGAATACAAGGGCAGAGAAGATCAACATAGGAGAGAGATTCAATTTGAAGTGGGATATTTAGTTTTGGAACATATCAAAAAAGAATGGTTCCCAAGGGGAACATATAATAAGCTGAAAATGAAAAAGATAGGGTCTTGTAATATTTTACAGAAATTTGAGGCAAATGCTTATGAGATATAATTGCCAGATGATGTGGGCATATCACCCATATTCAACGTAGCAGATTTGTACCCTTACATAGAAGATGAAACAGATGGAAAAAAGAATCAAAAGGCAATTCAGTGGGTCAAATAGATGCCTGTAACTAAAAATCCACAGATGGAAAATATCATTGATCAGAGAGTTAGCAAGAAAACTTGTAGGAAGACATATCTTGAATATTTGGTAAAGTGGAAAGTACACTTGATTGAGGATGTCAATTGGGAAAGTGAAGCAGATATCCAGAAACATGGACAGACGGTGCAGGAGCTCATGGAAAAGAGTCCATGAATTCTTTAGCGAAAGGAGTATGATGCAGGAACATTGTTAGCAATCGCGATTGGAGGATAGTTGGACATACACCAATGCACCATTTTAAGACATTTTGAAATTTTGAAAGAAAACACATTAATTTAATATCTGGAAGGATGTGACTGCTTTTAATTTTTGGGGGATTGTAATACAGATCTTGAGCGTTCGCTCTCATCTTTTAGTTGTGGACATTTATTGTAATAAATTTAAAGTAGATGGTAGTCTTTAATTTCGATAGGATAGCTTAAGGTTGTACGAAGGAAAAATCAAGAAGACTCCCTAGTAGTTGTATTGTATTATCATTTTCTCATTGTAGGAGCAAGAGAGAAAGATAGCATAGGACAATAGAGAAGAACGTATATTGTAGAAGTGGTATGAGTAGATATTTGTTTCTATTGAACCATGCACATAAGCACTTGAATTGATATAAGGATGCTTTGATCGAATTTCATGATGTATTATGAATGTTTTGTGTATCTATTGAATGGTATGTTTACAACCTACTTATATTCTCTATTATGCATTTGTTTCAATGCCATATGTATGTGATTTCATGTTGAATGTATGAATTCCATAATGAGAGTATGAGTTTCAATTGTTTCTCTTCCTGATAATTCCTGTAAGGAGTGTAGTGAAATTCTAGAAGGAGTGCATCGACAAGATTTTGAATTTTACCTACAAAAATCTTAGGAGAGATAGCGTTAACTTATACCAGTAGAAGTGCAGGTAGATCACAAAGCCATGCAAGGTGTGCGCAGGCTGAGGAGAGTCTTAGAATTTTCCAACCCAGGTGAGTGGTTGAAGAACTTATGTCACAAGGAGTGCTTGAAGTTGGAGTTTTCAGATAACCAGAGGTTGTTCTGGAAGCCACAAGGAGTGCGTGCAGGATTCCTTAGAATCCTTTAGTTTGCAACAAGGATCAATCTCAGGAAGGATAGAGACTTGGATAAGTTTAGAGTAGAGACGCAGTTCAAAGTCACCTCATGGAACCAAGTTCATAAGGGTTGACACCAAGTTATTTAACGAGAAACCATCGAGAATCTCGACGGGCGGTTGGAATTCCTTAAGGGAGAACACTGATTTCCATGGACCGTTGGATCCAGTAGATCTATGGGACGAGTAAGGGAGAGAGTCTTTCAACACTAGCAAGCTCAGGAGAGATAGTAGCCATCATATATTAAGGAGTGAAAGCCATTGATCCCTTCCATGAGAAGGAGGAAAGTCAGGAATTCAGGATTCAGAGGTTCGAAGGAGAGAGCCATATTCTAACATCAGGGAACGCGAAGTCTTGATTCACAGAAAGTAGATATGGACCATTGGATCAAAAGGAGTTAGTGGACCATAGATATAGCATGAGTAGAACTTGGGGTTCATGGTTCAGAATAAAGAAGGTGAGTTAGCTTTCGTCATTTGCAAAGTGCAAAGTCCTGAACTGTTTGGTGAGTTGGGCCCCAATTCAAAGCTGAAGGTCACACCATTGGAGGATAAAAGGGAGGAGCCAACATTCGCTAAGCTCTAATTCAAAGTTCGATGATTGGAATAGTTAGGGAGACTTACAGTAGAATACCAAAGGTCACGAAGTTGCGAAGCTCCTTTTGGTTAGGCCTGTGGTCACAACCAGTGGTCATGTGGAGAGGAGACTTACTCCTATTGCTTACTCACGCGGGTGTAGTTTCGTAAAATGACATGTGGATTTATTTTCGTGGAGGTTCTAGAAAGGACCTAGAGAGCTGCTTCAACTTGGGAATAGAGGAAGATCCATAGACCGGGAGATCAACAGACCCTATTGAGGTAGGGGTTCTGCATCATTATGCACAAGTATGTGTTTTGGTAAACTAACCTACAGGTTAATGGGATAAACAACTATAATCCTTAAGTAACATTGATGTTGTGGACATGTAAGGAGTAATGGTATGATAGTGAGCATTAACTCATGATTTGATTATTGGTTCCAAACATTGCTAGGATATGTGGGCAAGTGTAGTTTGAAGCATTGCCCAAACTAGTTATTTGATTATGAGCTCTAAGAACAACAACAGAGGCACAATATGGTTTACGATAAGGTGTTGACCATATTTATATAAAGAGGGGTGGAGGTGTTTCCCACAATGTATTCTCCAAAATCTAAAGTTATGGGAGGTGTGACATCCCCCAAAAATAAAATATATCTTATTTTGTGTGTTGGAAATTTATTTTCGTTTTAGGAAAATTCGAATCTAGAAAATTTTTGCCATTTATGGAAATTTCAAATTTCAAATTTAATAATTGTATTTAATTATTGTGACTGTTGGGAAGAAATATGTTTGGACTCAACTAACTATTTGACTATGACACTTGTATCCCAACAAAACATTTATATTAATTGCAGGAGGACAAATGGAACAACCATGTTAAAAATCAGTTGCCCATGAATCCATGAGTGGGGAACAAGTTGGAACTGCCTCTAGGCTGATGAGTACAAGTGGTAAATCAGAGATTTGGCCACTGGAAGCCCCTGAAAATTAGGGATTGACAAAGCTGCGAAAATCCCCAAAAGGAGGGAAAAGACCTGGGCAAAGAAAATAAATATATATCATATGCAAGGAGGCAGGACGTTGCCAAGTATGCTGGGAAAGGATTCCTGAGCTCTCTTCCTGTTATGAACACTGCGGATTGAGTGTGAGGCAAGAGGAGCTTGTTGAAATAGACTCACCTTGTTGTTATGAACACTGTTGAGTAAGTGTGAGGCAAGAGGATAACTGTTGGAATTGAATGACATAACTGAGGAGGAGTTTCCAAGTTCTCCCTCATGGATTCATGGTTAGGCTAGGGGGTGAATCGGGCAAGTAGATTTGGCTGCCCTGTTCTACGGTTGGGAGGAACGTGGTTGTTCCCTTTGTCTTCCCATGGATTTGATTAAGATATGTTAATTTTCCCTTCTCCATTATGAATGAATATGTCTTTTGATGATATGTATCTATTGAATCTAAACTGGATTAAGTTACATTCTCTGTCTGTATGACCCTTTTTGCATCTAGGATATTGTATCTGATTAAATCAAATCTGTACAATTTCTTCCCACTTCCTGTTTGAATGTTTTGATCTGATGTCATGTATCTATTAAATCCGAACTGGAATAATTTCCATTCATGGTCTGAATGATTTTTTTTCTGATGCATTGTACTTGACTAAAACGAAGTTGTAATGGTCCCTATTTTTTTGTTCGTTATGAGGAATATATGTGAGTGATATATATATATATATATATATATATATATATATATATATATATATATATATATATATATATATTCATAATAAGTCTGCTGAAATGATTCTTGCATTTACTAGATGCACAGATCTAGCACTATTAACATGTATTACACTGATTAAAAGTGGCTCTAACTGAATACAATAGAGATTAACCTATACAGAAAAATGGTATCCTATTTTACCCTTTCTACAGAGTATAAGCGTATAAATCTCTTTAGTTAGACCTTCGTAATCCTATTAGGTAAATGGATATTGAATCCTTCCACGCCTACTATCTCACAGAACAAAAATGAGGACACCTATAAAGGACCAAATTTTGGAAATTGAAGGGATCCAGAAAACCCCTTTGTTTTATCAAATGCTAAACAATCTTGAGAGTTGACGTCTATCAAAAGAATTCTTTTTTTTTCATTATGCCTTCCTTGTTGTTTAAACAGTTTTCCACAGTTAAGTTTTATGATGAATTTAAGAAATTACGTAACCCCGAACTGCTAATCCTTTTACCTTTCTTTCGCATTTTTGGAGTTGTTGTAGGATAGGTTTGGGTAGTGGAAACCCCGAAACCCTGAATTCTGAAACCCTGAAATACGGGTCTCACCTTTACCTTTTCAGAACTACGGGAAATGTTTGTGTTGATATTTTGACTTTTGTATCCATGAAACCTTGAAACCCCGAGTTCCGAAATCCCGAAATACTAGTCTCACCTTTACCTTCTCGAAACATCAGGAAAAGTTTGTGTTGATATTTTGACTTTTGTATTCACGAAACCACGAAACCCCGAGTTCTGAAATCCTGAAATACTAGTCTCACCTTTACCTTTTCGGAACTTCGGGAAATGTTTTGTGTTGATGTTTTGAATTTTGTATTCACGAAACCCCGAAACCCCGAGTTCCCAAATCCCAAAAATACGGGTCCCACCTTTACCTTTTCAGAACTTCAGGAAATGTTTTGTGTTGTTGTTGACATTTGAAACCCTGAATTCTAAAATACCGAAAATACGGGTCCCACCTTTACCTTTTCGGAACTTCGGGAAATATTTTGTGCTATTGTTTGACATTTGAAACCCCGAAACTCCGAATTCTGAAATCCTGAAATACGGATCTCAACTTACACTGTTTGTGATTTCGAGAATTGTTGTGTATTGATGTTCGATTGCTGTATTCATGAAATCCCGAACTCGGAAATCCCGAAGTGCTGGTCACTTTTCATGATTTCAACAATTGCTATGTATTGACGATCGACTGTTGTACTCACGAAATCCTGAACTCCGAAATATCGAAGTGATGGTCACTTCTCGTGATTTCAAGAGTGGTTGGGTGTTTATATTTGACTTTTGAACTCGCGAAATCCCAAACTCCGAAATCCTGACATGTTGGTCACTTTTCGTGACTTCAGGAGTTGTTGTGTGTTGATTTGGAAAATCTTCCTCTCGATTAGAAGTATGGAAGTAACAGACCTATTATAGTTAAATCCGTGTTGGTGTTATAGACATCATCAAATAAGGAAAATATTGGTAATTTTTTCAAGATTTTAAATAACAGTTAAGGGAGGAATATACATTATTGTACCATCGAGCAGGAAGTTTAAGTTGCATAGTAAAGACAATCAATGACAGTAAGGTCTCTAACAAAATTTTGAGACTCAAGCTTTATAACAGAAAGCCTACTTGCGTGAGACCTCGAAACTTTTCAAGGATAAATGTACAAATAAATTATTTTTTTATGGTGATTTTTGAGGTACATTACATATGGTATCAGAGCAAAAGTTACAACACTGGGCCTGAATGGGGCCACATTGATTTCTTAGTATATATTCTGAAAAAAGAAACTAATAAATCTTGTGGATTACAAACATAAAGCTTTTCTGTTTTCTGTTGAATAGTGGCAGCTCGAGAAGGTGCAGAAATTAGGGTGGAAGAGAATCTGCAACAAGGACCTCCTAGAGATCCAAGACAGAACAGTGATGGAAGCTCACCTAATGAGGTGTTGGAAACAATGAGAAACCTTATTGTTGAACTACAAGTTTTCAAGGCCGACAATAAAAAATTGAAGGCACAGCAGGAACAACAACATATAAATGAAGTCCTGTTGCGTAGTATAGTAACCAAGAAAATTCCATAAGATGATAACCATGAGGAAGAGGTCAGCAAAAGGGCCTCCAAGAATTCTGGTGCGAAAACAGAAAAAGGAGACAGTTCGTCTGAAGGGACACCTTCAGCTGAATACAAAACCATGCCAGACAGAAAAAGAAGACAAACATACCACCTTGAAGAAGAATTTAAAAAGATTAAACCAACTACTTTTGATGGAGAATCCAGGATAGGATAAGAAGCCGAGGCATGGTTGTTGGACATCAAAAAATACCTCCAAAACTACAACTAGTCCAGCAACATGAAGGTCAGAATGGCCATTTACAATCTGAAGGGGAAGGCCAGCATTTGGTGGCAGGACTTGAAATTGGACAAGGGCCTAAAGGAGAAATAGTTGGAATGGTCTGACCTCAAGAAGTATTTTAATAAATAATACCTTTCTGAAAGCTATTATGAAAGGAAGACGAAAGAATTTTATGAATTATGACTCAGACAAATGACGATTGATGACCTTATAAATAAAATTTTGTAACTACTAAGGTTTGTACCATACATCCAAGAGGATAATGTAAAAATACAACGATTCTTAAGTTGTTTACCACAGTCCTACAAGGACATAATTGAGTTTGACAACCCCAAATCCTTGAGCGAGGCATTCAAGAAGGCACGAATGTGCTATGACCAGAACAAACAATGAGTAGAGTTTCCCAAGACCTAGAAGGATAAGAAGAAAGATGCAATAAACCATCGAAAGAAAGGATACCAGCCAGATCCTTATCGGAATGCAACAAAAAGTTTCCCAAGGAAGGATTTTTACTCCAATCATTCGAATACGCAAGGTAGCGGTAAACCTTGGAACGAAGAAGTATGGGGACAACTCCCGCGAGCCATTCAGATGTTGGGAGTGTGGAGAGTCTCATCTAAGGAGGATCTGTCCACGTTTAATTGCAGCAAACAGAACTGTTATTCACAATTTGCAGGAAGCCTTGACAGTGGGCGGCATGGGCAAAAGTCTTCATCCGATAAATGCAGCCATATATGGTTGGCAAGATGACCACCAGTCCTCGGTGGTAGAAGTCGAAGGTAAAATCCATGACACTCAAATTTTTGTTTTAGTTGACCCTGGAGCTACATTAATTTATATTACTCTGGATGTATTAGATTTGAATAAACTTAAGAAACAAAAGCACGAAAAATCTTGGCTTGTACAACTAGCAACAAGTACTAAAAGAAAAGTAGTTAACTTTATTTCTGATCTTGAGTTCAGTTTAGATGGTCAAAAGATAAGGACCAATCTGAACATCCTACCACTAGGGTCTTATGATATGATCATTGGGATGGATTGGTTGGAACAACACAAAGTAGTACTAGATTGTTATACAAAGATACTTAGCTATAAAGATAATTTTGGCACTGTTAGAACAACCCAAGGCATACCAAAACCTATGTTAGTCAGACAAGTTTCAGCGATGCAATTCAAGAAATGCATTAGAAAGGGATGTCAAGTTTACACCATCCAAGTAACGAATCTATTAGAAAAAGAAGATAATCCCAAGTTAGAAGACTTTGTTGTCCTACATGAATTCAAAGACATGTTTGTTGATGAGATACCAGAATTGCCTCCTAGGAGAGAAATAGATTTCTCCATAGACTTACTACTCGAATCAACCCGTATCTCAAAAGCACCCTACCGAATGAGTCTACCAGAATTGACAGAATTAAAAATACAATTACAAGAATTGTTGGATAAAGAGTATATTAGACCAAGTGTCTCGCCATGAGGAGCACCAGTCCTCTTTGTGAAAAACAAAGACGATACTATAATACTATGTATCGATTATAGACAACTGAACAAAATAGCCATTAAGAATAAGCACCCCTTACCCAGAATAAATGATCTGTTCGATCAAGTTGGGGGGGGACAAGATCTTCTCAAAATTGGATTTATGATTCAGTTATCATCAAGTTAGGATAAACGACCAGGACATAAACAAAACAACTTTTTGAACAAGATACAGACACTATGAGTTTGTATTCATACCTTTCGGACTCACTAATGCACCAGCCACGTTTATGTGCTTGATGAACAACATTTTCAGCCAGTACTTAGACAAGTTTGTAGTAGTATTTATCGATGATATCCTAGTCTATTCTAAAATGGAAGAGGAACATGATGAACACTTACGAATAGTTCTGAAAATGCTAAGGAAACACAAACTATACGCGAAATTCGACAAATGTGATTTTTATCAAAAAGAAATACAATATTTAGGACATGTCATTTCCTCGGAAGGTATTGTCGTAGACCCGGAAAAGATAAAATCCATTATGGAATGGCCAGTTCCTAAGGATGTGGCAGATATCCAGTCATTCATGGGAATCACCGGATATTATCGCAAATTTATAGAAGGGTTCTCCAAGATAGCCTACCCTATCACGTCATTACAAAAGAAAGGGACCAATTTTAACTGGTCACAAAAGTGTCAAGATGGTTTTAACAAGCTAAAAGAATTATTGACATCGAAGCCCATCTTGAAGGTAGAAGACCTAGATAAACACTTCACAGTATGCGTTGATGCAAGTAAAAAGGGACTAGGTGGTGTTCTAACCCAGGAAGGGCACGTGATTTGTTATGAATCCCGGAAATTAAAGGAACATGAGAGAAATTATGTCACTCATGAATTAGAATTAGCAGCAGTAATACCTGCCTTAAAAATGTGGTGACACTATATAATGGGCAGAAAATTCTTATTATTGACGGATAATAGTGGAGTGAAATATCTGTTTAACCAACCAGACCTTAATGCGAGACAAGCAAGGTGTCTAGCGTTCTTGAGAGAATTTGACTTCGAGGTCAGACATATCAAGGGTAAGGAAAATAAAGTAGCAGATGATTTAAGCCGCAGAATCCATGGGTTATTTGAGATAAACGTCAGCAGGGCAGAAAGTGATTTGGAACAAAGAATAAGGACGACAGGTATCAACGATGGAAATTACACTAAGATAATGGTAGAATTTCAAAACAGTATCGCAAAATCAGATAAACCAGATATAAGTATCAACAAGAAGGGGATATTAAGATTTAAAAACAGACTTTACATACAAGATAGTGATGTAAAATTCACATCCGTTTTTTGGAAGGAATTGTTTGCAGGGCTAAATACTAATTTGAATTTCAGTATGAGTTATCATCCACAAACGGATGGACAAACCGAAAGGACAAATCAAATCATGGAGGATATGCTCCACATGTATGTAAGAACAAAGCTGAACAAGTGGGAAGACTACCTACACTTGGTAGAATTTTCATATAACAATGGGTACCAAACTTCGGCTAAGTTGAGCCCTTTCGAAATACTGTACGACAGAAGGTGTACAAATCCAATTAGCTAGGATAACTCGGCTTACAGAATCATGGTTGGACCAGAGATGCTCCAAGAAATGGAGAACATGGTAAAGAAAGTACAACATAACTTGAAAGAAGCACAGGACAGACAGAAGAGCTATGCGGATCAGAAAAGAAGACACTTGGAATTTGAAGTCGGAGACACTTGAAAAGATCACTAAAGTTGGGGAACTGTGCCAAGATCGCACCCAAGTTTTGTGGGCCCTTCGAGATACTAGCTCGAATTGGACCCATAGCATATCAACTTGCACTTTCAACTAATCTAAGAATTCATAATGTATTTCATGTTTCTTTGTTGAAAAAGTATATTCATGACCCTACTCATATGATTGATTGGAACTTGGTGTAGGTGGAACCCGAGGGAAATTTCCAGGTGGAACCCCTGCGCATTCTGGACCAGAGAGAAATAACACTTAGGAATAGAGTCGTCGTTGAGGTAAAGGTGCAATGGAAGAACTTTAGCCCTGAGGAGGCCACTTGGGAATTGGAGGGAGATTTGCAAAAATCTCATCCAATCCTGTTCCAGGAAAGAAACGAACACTGAGGACAGTGTTTTACTGAAGGGGGAAAGGATGTGACATCCCCCAAAAATAAAATATTTCTTATTTTGTGTGCTGGAAATTTATTTCCGTTTTAGGAAAATTCGACTCTGGAATTTTTTTTCCATTTATGGCAATTCCGAATTTCGAATTTAATAATTGTATTTAATTATTGTGACTATTGGGAAGAGCTCTGTTTGGACTCAAATAACTATTTGACTATGACACCTGTATCCCAATAGAACATTTATATTAACTGCAGGAGGACAAATGGAACAACCATGTTAAAAATCAGCTGACCATGACTCCATGAGTGGGGAACAAGTTGGAACTGCCTCTAGGCTGATGATTACAATTGGAAAATTAGAGATTTCGCCACTGGAAGCCCCTGAACATTAGGGATTAAGAAAGCTGTGAAAATCCCCCAAAGGAGGGAAAAGACCTGGGCAAAGAAAATAAATATATAGCATATGCGAGGAGGCAGGACGTTGCCAAGTATGCTGGGAAAGGATTCCTGAGCTCTCTTGCTGTTATGAACACCGTGTATTGAGTGTGAGGCAAGAGGAGCTTGTTGAAACAGACTCGCCTTGTTGTTATGAACATTGTTGCGTAAGTGTGAGGCAAGAGGATAACTGTTGGAATTGAAGGACATAGCTGAGGAGGACTATCCAAGTTCGCCCTCATGGATTCATGGTCAGGCTAGGGGGTGAATTGAGCAAGTAGATTTGGCTGCCCTGTTCTACGGTTGGGAGGAACGTGGTTGTTCCCTTTGTCTTCCCGCGGATTGGATTCAGATATGTTAATTTTCCCTTCTCCATTATGAATGGCTATGTCTTTTGATGTTATGTATCTATTGAATCTGAACTGGATTAAGTTACATTCTCTATCTGTATGACCCTTTTTGCATATGGGGTATTATATCTTATTAAATTGGATCTGTACGATTTCTTCCCACTTCCTGGTTGAATGTTTTGATCCGATGTCATGTATCTATTAAATCCGAACTGTAACAATTTCCATTCGTGGTCTGAATGATTTTTTTTTTGATGCATTGTACTTGACTAAAATGAAGTTGTAACGGTACCCATTCTTTTGTTCGTTATGAGGAATATATGTGAGTGAAATCT
>ML786094.1:364937-436757 GCA_009831015.1 Picea engelmannii
ATATATTCGTAATACGTATGCTGGAATGATTCTTGCATTTACTAGATGCACAGATCTAGCACTATTAACATGTAATACACTGATTAAAAGCGACTCTAAGTGAATACAATAGAGATTACCCTAGACAGAAAAACGTCATCCTATTTTACCACTTCTACAGAGTATAAGTGTATAAATCTCTTTAGTTAGACCTTCGGAATCATGTTAGGTAAATGGATATTGAATCCTTCCACGCCTACTGTCTCACACAACAAAAGTGAGGACACCTGTAAAGGACCAAATTTTGGAAATTGAAGGGATCTGCAAAACCCCTTTGTTTTATCAAATGCTAAACAATCTTGAGAGTTGACGTCTATCAAAAGAATTCTTTTTTTTTTCATTATGCCTTCCTTGTTTTGTTTAAACGGTTTTCCACGGTTAAGTTTTATAACGAATTTAAGAAATTACGTAACCGCGAACTACTAATCCTTTTACCTTTATTTCACATTTTGGGAGTTGTTGCAGGATAGGTTTGGCCAGTGGAAACCCCAAAACCCTGAATTCAGAAATCCTGAAATACGGGTCTCACCTTTACCTTTTCGGAACTTCAGGAAATGTTTGTGTTCATATTTTGACTTTTGTATCCATGAAACCTCGAAACCCTGAGTTCGGAAATCCTGAAATACTAGTCTCACCTTTACCTTTTCAGAACTTTGGGAAAAGTTTGTGTTCATATTTTGACTTTTGTGTTCACGAAACCCCGAAACCCCGAGTTCCGAAATCCTGAAATACTAGTCTCACCTTTATCTTTTCGGAGCTTTGGGAAATGTTTTGTGTCGATATTTTGACTTTTGTATTCACGAAACCCCGAAACCCTGAGTTCTGAAATACCAAAGATGAGGGTCCCACCTTTACCTTTTCGAAACTTCGGGAAATGTTTTGTGTTGTTGTTGACATTTGAAACGCCAAATTCTGAAATCCTGAAAATACGAGTCCCACCTTTACCTTTACATAACTTCGGGAAATATTTTGTGTTGTTGTTTAACATTTGAAACCCCGAAACCCAGAATTCTGAAATCTAGAAATACGGATCTCACCTTACACTATTCGTGATTTCGGGAATTGTTGTGTATTGATGTTCGACTATTGTATTCGTGAAATCCCGAACTCCGAAATCCCAAAGTGCTGGTCAGTTTTCGCGATTTTGGGAATTGTTGTGTATTGACGATCGACTGTTGTACTCACGAAATCCCGAATTCCAAAATCCCAAAGTGCTGGTCACTTCTCGCGATTTCGGGAGTGGTTGGGTGTTTATATTTAACTGTTGAACTCGCGAAATCCCGAACTCTGAAATCCCAAACTCCGAAATCCCGACATGCTGGTCACTTTTCGCAACTTCGGGAGTTGTTGTGTGTTGATTTGGAGAATCTTCCTCTCGATTAGAAGTATGGAAGTAACAGACCTATTATAGTTAAATCCGTGCTGGTATTATAGACATCATCAAATAAGGAAAATATGGGTAATTTTTTCAAGATTTTAAATAACAGTGAAGGGAGGAATATACATTATTGTACCATCGAGCTGGAAGTTTAAGTTGCATAGTAAATACAATCAACGACAGTAAGGTCTCTAAAAAAAATTCCAGACTCAAGCTTTATAACAAAAATCCTACTTGCTTGAGACCTCGAAACTTTTCAAGGATAAATGTACAAATAATTTTTTTTATGGTGATTTTTGAGGTACATTATAGGAGGGTTATGTTAAGCCATGCTCCCCTAGATGTATGATGATGATTACTGATTGTCTACCTGGGAAGTTAGGTCAATATAGTCTATGCTCCATTATATTGCAATGGAAAAATAGAGAGGATGTGGAATATGGAAGTAGGTTAGAGAGGGAGGATAATTTAAATTTAGTTGAGAATGATGCTTGCGATTAGATGTGACACTCTTGTTTACTGACTTGGTTTTTACTATGTTTAGAACACTTGTTTTGATTCACTCCTGATAATTTAAGTGTGATAATAAGTGATTGATTTTTTATTTATTTTTTATTAGAGGTAGTGAAGGTTTATCATTAGTGCATGCATAAGATATGTGTACTCTAGCTACACATACATACACAATGCACATACACTAATACAATTATTTAATGTATTAATTACTAAACCTATTTATTGATGATTTAATGAATGGTTTAATTAGTATGGAAAGTATATTTCATGCATATAAACATGTAGCATTAAATAACCTCATTGAATTTGACTCTTGGTTGGTATTTTGAATTAAATGGGTATGGTGGGCTACCGTACATTTTGGTTAAAAATGTCAAATTTTATTTATAATTTAGCATGAAAAGATAGACTTTGTGTTCTATTTTATTATTATTTTATCTTAATTGATATTTTCCCTACAATCTAGAACAAGAGGTTGATGGCTAACTAATGAGGGTGGTTGAAGATACTTTGGGAAATGGGGATAGGAATATGATAAATAAAGGATAGGAAGTACTATCTAAGGATGTTGAGAGGTTTTTTTTCTAGAATAAAAATAATTCTAAAAGGAGAAAAGAGGACTTGACTATTTTGGATTTATTGCATTGAACTATTGGATTGATTAGGGATTGTTTGGATACTACTTTGTTCATTGATGTGTTTCTGGGAGTATAGGCACAAAGGGATAGGGAACTTAAAGGTTTCTTGGAGCTAGTAAGTTGGGTAAGATCTTAGTTTGGATGAGAGGATTGAATTCAATTTGGGAAAGTGGAAATTGAAGGAACTAAATTTCACTACAGTAGGCTAAATCAAATAGAAATAGAGGTATTTTCCCTTATTTACTAGATATGAAATTGTTTTATCGATTAGTTGAATAAAATATTTTAATGAAACTAATAAAAAACCACCATAAAATCAAACCCAAAAAGAAGAGAAAAATGAATAATAAATGTAGTAAAGAAATTTAAAATAATTAGGATCCATGCCTTTTTTCATTAAAAACAAAAATCAATTAAATTCCATAAAGGAACGAGGAGTATGATAAATGGTTTCTCATGCCAAGTGGGATCAAAATTATATATATATAGTTATGTATGATTATATATTTTGGTAAACTAACTTATACTTTAATGGGCTAAGTGATAGCGAAACAAATGTAACATAAAAGTAACATTGATGTTGTGGACATTGAAACAATAATGGTATGTTATTAAACATAAATTCATGATTTAATTATTGGTTTCAAACATTGTTATGATATGTGGGAAAGTGTAGGTTTTATAGGAAACATTTTTACCCAAACCAGTTATTCTACCGCGTAGTAGTAAGAATAACAATAATGGAACAATATGGTCAACGATAGGGTGTTGACCCCAGTTCCATCAAGAGGGGTGGAAATGTTTTTCAGTATGTATCCTCCAACCTAAATTCATGGGAGGGTTGTGTTAATCCATTCTCCCCTAGACGTGTGATAGGGACTAGAGGTTTCTTACTAGGGAAGTTATGCCAATATAGTTGAGAGTTATGCTTATGGGTTATATCTGCAGTTAGGTCAATATAGTTGATTCTCTAACATATTGCAACAAATGGAATGATAAGATGTGGAATATGGATGTTAGGGAGAAAGGATGATTTAGAGTTAATTGATAATGTTGCTTGGGATTAGATTACCACTCTTATTTCCTTAGTTGGATTCAGTAACTTTAATTGTGGTGATTAAATATTAATGAATTATTATGATTTTTTAGTAAATATTATTGAATAATGCATTTAATTTATTTACTATTTTGTATGATTGGTTGTGAATATACAAGAAATATGCATTAGAGG
Source organism: Picea engelmannii (assembly GCA_009831015.1). Classification (NCBI taxonomy): domain Eukaryota; kingdom Viridiplantae; phylum Streptophyta; class Pinopsida; order Pinales; family Pinaceae; genus Picea; species Picea engelmannii. The sequence goes on from ML786094.1 coordinate 368,740, forward strand.
TAGTGATTGTTCATCATTGGTATATGTGCAAGATATGCATACACTAGCTAAGCATGTGTATTCTACACATGTACACACTAGTATCTATGCATGCATATTCTGCACATGTCCACACTAGTACACATACTTGATGTAGTAATTACTAAAATAGGTTACTAATTACTTAATGAGTGGTTTAATGATTATCAAAAGTATATTGCACATATATTTATCTAGTAATATTAAATACTCTCTTTGACTTCGATTATCGATTATTGGTTGGTATGATGAATTAAATGGGTATTGTGCATTTCCATAAATTTTGGGGGGGATATTGAATTTCGTTAAGAAGGTAGCATGAAAAGAAATCATTTTCATTCTATATCATTATTATTTTATTTAATTCACTTATTATTTTATTTTAATTAATGTTTTCCCTAAAATCTAAAGGGGAGGTTGATGGCCCATTCATGTGGGTGGTTGAAGAGACTTTAGGAATTAGGATAGAAATTTGATAAATAGAGTAGAGGAAGTAGTATCGGGGGACATTGAGAAGTTTCTTTATTTTGGAAGAAAAACGTTTTCTAAAGAAAAAGAGAGATTTGAGCTATTTTAGGTCTATTGCATTGAACTATTGGATTGCTTACAAACTGTTTGGATACTCGTCTATTGATTGTTCTTGTTTTTCTTTGCAAGGATATCTCTCTTTCAGGGCCTCTAGATATAAATATTTTCTACTGTAATGACTCTTTTAAGTAAGATTTTTTTTATATATATGAAGTAAAATTTGTAATTCTGAAATATCTACAAGTAAGAAGTTTCATTCACCACAATTTAGTTTGAGATTTTCTTTATGCAAGGAATCAAATGGTAGATAGACAATATAATAGAAACTAGTATGCAACATAATAGAAAATTAGTTTAGATTTTCTTGATGCAAGAGTAAACTGGTAAATATGCAGTATAAGAGAAACAACAAATTGATTAAAATATTTACAAATAAATCAACTAGTAAAATACATACCTCAACCTCAAGTTCTTGTTGATTTAGTCCCTTGCTCCCTTGTCCTTGTCCTTGCCCAAAACACCAAAAATTGAATATTTTCCTCCCTATGAGATAGGAATAGCCTCACTGGCTCCCTAGCTCCATGAATCCTTGTAGTTTCCTGACCCCTAAACCCAAAATACCTAGCAACAACAGTGCCCAAGTAAAAGTCCCCCAAAACATTTTTTGCCTTTCAATTTCCTCCTCCTCCCTCCTTCTTCCAGAATTTTCCCAAAAAAGAAGACCCCCTTCTAAGTCCTCTCCCCTCTTCCTTATCCCCTCTCTCAAATCCCCCTCCCTCATTCAATTCTCAACTCCCTTATCCCCTCATTAATTCCCTCACCTACAATTAAATAATAAAATAGTAAAAAGATTCAAATGTATTTATTTTAATAATTAATTTAACTTAACTTAACAAATTATGATCAATAAAAAATCAAATTGGGTTGTTACATACACTCACCATTCAAGAAACTTCATCTCGAAGTTAGATTAATTTACAATACAAAGGTAATGATACATTATTCACACATCCATATCAGATAAATAACATTATCAATTTAAAACACTTGTACATACTAGTGTACATCTGCAACGCATGCATGTGTAGCTATCACATACATGACTCACACATGTACTAATGAAAATAATTATCACACCTAAAGTAATTCTTGTATGTGTGCAATCCAATAAACAATGGCATTCATTTCATAAAGAATAGTAAACCATTTAAAATATTCACAAAACCCCCTCGATTATAATAATTTAGGACAAGCAACATTCACTTAGATAATTGTAGTTCAATTAAGAATATATATATATATATATATATATATATATATATATATATATATATTTGAACAAGAGAAAATCAATAAATTCTACTATAAGTTGGAAACTCCACACACTCTCAACTACTTCTAGTCATCCTTCCTCCCTAACCTACTTCCATCTTCCTTCCCTATCGTTCATCTGGTGGACTCTCTTGGAGTATCAACTATATTGACCTAACTCCAGATAGAACTTGTAAATGAAAGTGTCATCTATCTTGACCAAGCTTCCCCAATAGGCTACTGATAGTCATCATCACATGTTTAGGGGAGCGTGATCTAACACCATCCTCCCATGACTCCAGGCTTCAGAGGATACATGGTAGGAATTACCTACACCTCTCCTAATAGAACTAGGGTCAACAACCTACCATGGAGAATACAATGGCACTGTGTTGTTGGGAATTTGTTCATCATATATTCAATTTCATACAGTCTCGCTACCTGGAAAATTTGCACTTGTCCACATATCATAGAAATGAATTTGAACCAACATAATTTCACATACTAATATTCATGCCATACTATTTCTCGGTCGATGTCCATGAAATCAACCTTTTATTATCATTACCCTTAGGCTATTTCATAGACCATTGACCTACAGATTAGTCTATAACACAAATTCATACATATCAATGCATTATTATCATGTAAATGCATTTAATCATATCCTCAATTCAGTATCCATGTACCAACAACTTAAAATGTCAAAAATTTCAAGTTAGAAATAGGTTGCATGATATCCATCATAATTCAAATAATGATAAACATTCATAGAGTCGGCATTCACATAGGTACATATGTCTAAAATTTCAAGTGTATCATTAATAGTTTCATAGTTAATAGAAAATAAAAGATGATTAGGCCTTAAGTAATTACAGGTGTCTAAGTCAGAAGGTGGCATTACATACACCCAACCTTCGAGAAACATATTCCTAAGGTGGTCAAAAAAATGAGGGATAATCTCATCGTAAGGTCTCTTCATCCTCCCAAGTAGCAGATCCTGGGCTATACTCATCCCATTGGACCTTAACTTGGTGTACTAGACATTTCCTAAGTTTTCAAACCCTACGACCCAATATGCTTAATGGTTCGACCATGATGCTTCCCATGTCTAAGTTTTGCGATTCCTTCCAATTCACTTTGTGAGATTTGTCAGCAACATAATGACGTAGAACATATACATGAAAAACATTATGAGTTTTATGCAAGTGGGGTGGTAGTACGAGATTATAGGAAATGGTTCCAATTCTCTGTTGGATTTTGAAAGGTCATATAAATCGAGGAGACAACTTTATCCCCTTCCCAAACTGAATGGTACTCTTATTATGCCTCATACAAATGAAAAATTGATATCCCACTTTATAATTTCAGTTAGTCCTATGTGCATCAACATAACAATTTTTTATATCCCGTGATTCCTTTAGTCATTCCCTAATATGAATTACTTGTTCCTCCATCTATTGAATCAATTCTGGTCTGACTGTTACTCGATCTTATAACCTTTCTCAACTCAACGGTGTCCTGCATGGCCTTCCATACAGAGCTTCATACGGTGGCATTACAATGGAGCTATGAAAACTGTTATTGTAGGCGAACTCTACCAAAGGTAGGTACTTCTCTCAATGGGTTTGATTATCCATAACATACATCCTAAGCATGTCTTCCATAACCTGATTTACTCTCTTAGTTTTCCCATCTATTTCAAGATGATATGTTGTTCTTAATTTCAATTGAGTTCCCAACGTTGACTGTAAACTTGTCCAAAACCTAGATGTGAATCAGGAGTCCCTATCTGAAATGATCTTCATGGGTAACCCATGTAGATGAATGACTTCACTTATAAACATGCATGCCACATAAATGGCATCATAACTATCTCTAACTGGAATAAAATGAGCACTCTTGGTCAACTTATCAAATATCACAAGAATAGCATTGTTCTTTAGTGATGTGAGTGGAAATCCCACAACGAAATACATAGAAATGACTTCCCACTTGGACATAGGAACATCATGTTGTTATAGGAGACCTGTTGAGTGTTGATGACCAACCTTCACTTGTTGACACTCAAGGCACTTGGCGACGAAATGGACCACATCACACTTCATTCCTAACCAGAAGAAAATATTATTCATGTCTACGTACATTTTCTTCCCACCTGAATGCGCACAATAAATTTCTCTATGGGATTCCTTGAGTATTATGCTTCTAATATACCCACCCTCAGGGATGTACATCCTTCCATGTTATCTTATCAATCCATCTTCTTCAAGGCTATATCCTTCATACCTGGGTTCTAACTTCCTCTCACTCTAGAGGGATGAGGTAACCTTTAAATACCAACTATCTCCAAGAATTTTCCCTAACACTCACTCCCTCAGATTAACCTTTAAGGGCACCAAGGAGAATACACGTGGTCTTCAGCTCAGGGAATCTGCGAACACATTCTCATTTCCCTTGATGTACGAAATTCCAAAATCATACTCACTCTATCTCCTCTTCCTAGCATTGAGATTCCTTTGAGTGAAGAGATACTTTAATATTTCATGGATTGTTTTGAGCTCAAAGCTTCACCCCACTAGATAATAAACAATTCATGTGCACATAGTATTTTGACCTTCATATAATATATTTCTCCTCCATATTGACTAGGGATTGTGAAATATGTTATTTCATGGTGTCAAGGTGTATGCGACACTTAGAAATGTGCGTATGACACTTTTATGACACTTGCAACACTTAGGGTGAGGTAATTAAGTGTGGAATTTTGGTGTGTAACAGATTTCCCCCTAAAGTGTGAGATCATAAGAGAAACTGATGGTCAAAACACTTTACAATTATTCAATGCAAGGGTGTGGAGTTGGAGAACCTAGAAGAAGCTACAAACAACCATAAAACATTATTAATATATATATGTTCCATTTATGAGGCATGAATACCTATGCTCAGGATACAAGATGACTCAAAGAACAACTGCGGACCAATACACTGTGGATCCATGAAAAATATTAATCAATTATATGGAAACCAAAGATACAATGTGGATACATACCTCCATGACATGAACTGATGGTAGCCATGAAAAATACATAGTGGAGCTATGAGATGATAGAACATAGCCATGGACCAATAAAATTTGGATCTATGTCACAGTATATATATCATCATACTCAAATGATCTACTTCACAGGCTGGGAAAAGTAGATAACAAAGTGAACACTCAACCCAAGGTATTTGTTCCAATCCTGATGTGGTATGAATCTACCCATGTGAATAGATGATCTGATGTCGAACATGATATAAACCACTTGATTACCAATCATTGAGGTAAATTGTTAACAAGTGAGAGGGAAATCACCAATGATATCAATGACTCCGAAGGTACCCTATTACATTCCAGCGAATATGAATAAATGAGTTGAGGTCGAACATTCGTGGAATCATCTGATCAGAGGTCAATGATGTAAACCTACTGTCAAAAGCGAGGAGGCCTACCATTGACGTATGCAGGTCCCAAGGTACTAATTGGTTTCTAAGTCTAAGTAATGGATGATGTGTTGAAGTTTACATGAAACTAATCATCGAAGGAGGGCATTGATATATCCCCCATCATCGAAATGAAACTAACACAGTAAAGTTATATAAGATGGTGAATTGAACGAGTATGGACGGACATAGGAAATAGAAGCTGGTAATACTGTAGATGGATCATTTGAATTGAAACTTCCCTTGAACATGATGAGGCATGACAACTGACTTGGAAAAATTGACGCGATGAGTACCAAGAATGTAATGCGATGCAAATAAGATCACTCTTCAACTGGATGAAAAAGTATGGAGACACATGGAATTGGTATGGCTCAGAGACAAGTGAATTACCCAATTGTAAGACGAGACAAAAAAAGGTTCCATGTTCAAGGGAAACAATAGATTCCATAAAGGATTCCCAAAAAATTGACCCACTTCTTTCAATTTTTCCCCACCCAGATAGATGAGTACCTCTTTTTTCATTTAATGAGCTCAAGGAGGGTAACACATGCTCGATATAACTCACCTTCGGTAAGTTCCTCTTCCTTTATTTAACGAACTGGAAGAAGTGAGGGTTCGTTCCCATATGGTTCCTTCAATGTGTAGTTTAGCTAGTCCAGATAAGGAAAAATCGATGGTTTTTCATTTTTGGAGAGTCTAAAAAGAACTTAAAGGTGACTACATGGATTAATTTTTGGTACATTTAGTCTCCCAAGACCAAAAAAAGTGTAAAACAATATAGGGGAGAACCCTTTTAATCATGCTTGATTAGAGTGTTCCTTTTTTGTAATTAGTCTCACGAGGTCGAATAAGAGATAAACTATCACTCGAAAGACACCATTTCAAACCATTTAAAGAGTGTAAAAGGAAGAAAGATCACTCAGGAATCTTTTCATGTTTAGGGAGTCTAAAAATAGCTTAAAGGAGACTCCAAAGAGTTCCTTTTTCATATAGATTTTACGAGTTCGAAAAAGAGATAAAGGTGTACTTGGTAACTTTTTATCATGTATTTACGAGCATGATAAATAAGAAAGACTAAGTTGGGTAACTTATTCTCATGTATTTACGAGCACGATAAAGAACAAAGACTAAACTCTTGCTAGAAAATTACTACTACGTTACGATGGGAATGAATTTCGAACGAGGATCACTCATAATAGGGTGTCTCTGTAAAGGTAGTTTTCCCCCCAACTTCTTTGGCAGAAGTTGGTGATTTTTCTCAAGCATGATGTCCAACAGCTGGAGATATGGCCCCCAAGCATCGTTTCCTCTGGTGATTCTTCTTCTTTCCTTGTTTAGGTTTCTGGTTACTAATGGAAACATTTTCATTAGGCAAAGGAAAAGAAGGTTCAAGTACTCGATCTAGAGTGAGAATTGATTGTAACGGAGAGGGGTTTGTTTTATTTTTTAATATTCCCCTGTGGATAGGTAAAATTTCCCTTGGATTATACACTACTACATATGGGCGAATTATTCCACGAAATGTTTCCACGTTTCCATTATTTTCAATTTTATTTTAAATTGGGCAGGATTTTCATCGCTATTGCCACGAATGTTTGTCTCTATATTGATGATTATTGCATAACTCAATAAACATATGCTAACACACCTGGATTGAAATGAATAGTTGACTTTTTGTAGGTCAACTCACGCATTTTCATCGCTATATCGATGATAATCGATCTATATATACCTGACTTTAAGAGACTTTGCGACACATTTGTTATAGTTGTGACACTGTTCGTGGATTTTCTTTGAGTTTTTTATTTTTTCTGTCACCCACTGGTTGAACAAATTCAAGTCTCGATCTACATAGCTCGGATTTTGAACTTGCAAGGTTAGTATGTATTTTTATTTATGTACTCATTTAACTTGTAAATCTTTGTTCAAATGAGATTTCATGTAGCTTGTTTTTTCCTTGATAATATATTATATGTGCAGTACCATATTTTAAAATATTTATGTCATTGGTTTTTGGATCTAGTTAGTAAATTCTATGGAAATTCATGTGAAACGCTAAGAAAAATATTTTCCAAAGAAGTATTTTAAGAAGAGGGAAAATTACCCCATCAATAATTCAATTCAAACATTAAAAACATATTTCATTATATTCAATCTAGATTAATTTGAGCCTACAATTCCTTATGTAAATTTAATCCTTGTTACAAAACCACCAACTCATAAAAACTTTATCAGTTGGACTAATGTTTCAAATAGAAAGTGGAAACAAAATCCTCTTAGGTTTAATCCTATCCCTTAGTGACCTTGTTAGCTCTCTAACTTTTGTGTTTCTAGGATGTTGTGCCTATATATATTAATGTCATATTTTTAGTCTAGTATTAGGTTAGGTTAGTCATATAGCATTGTATTCTTATGTGATGTTGTTTCTCTCAATTTTTTATAATCACACACAATTCTAGATGTAGTGATTAACTCTAGTTTGTAGTTGATGTAACATTTTTATACACTATTAATAAGGAGAAGCTAAAATAATAAAAATTCATCATGAAATATACTAGTCAGACAATGAAAAATGAGAACATGCCAAAGTGTCTTACAAAATAAAATCATGACCACTGTAAGTAGCATAAAATCGTGACCATTGTATGTAGTTGCAAATCAACACGTCATAATTTAAACTAACCAAACCCAATTGTGGATGACAAGTGGATGGCATTCTTTTTTTTGTGGTGAATTTCAAAGTTTGACATTTTCTCTACAAAACAACTTAGAGGCTAGTGTATGGTGTCGAGTGATTCATGTTTGAGAAATTTTGACCACTTTCGTTAAATGGTGTGTAATTAGTTTTCATGGTGATTCAGTACACACTAATGTAAAGTACAAATTGAAGCATATCGATCTTAATAGTTAATCGATAATAATAATAAAAAAGCATGTCAAAATGTCTTAGAAGAAATAATTGTGAGGATTGTAGGTCACTGTAAATAAACATATCATAATCGAAAGGAGTAGCTAAAATATAAAAATTTGAAAACTTATTGTTTGGTATGGTGTAGATAATACAATTACTTGTCAGTACAAAGATTTGTCACTATGAACGAAAATGATAGGAATCTTCCTCGGTTAAGAGCGACTTTAGATGTGAGGGGTGATGTAAAATGTTATTTCCCTTTCTATGATTGCAGGGGCTTGCAAAGAAAAAGACTTTTAATAACAACAGATGAAAGACATTGTAGGGAGAAGGGGCACACCAAAGGGGGTTATGAATATCATCCCTTGGTAAGAGGATTCAATATTTAATGTATTCTCTGTAATATTCATCATGTCATGAATTTTAGTAATATTTCTTATCAATATTTTTATATTTTATATACACACTAACTTTTCTACGTTGTTTTTAAATATATAGACAATGCCCTCAAAATGTCAACCTTCAGAGAGTTATTTTCCAAGTACTAGAAGAAATACTCCTTTACAGGGTGATGAACTTCGAGATCAGAATATTGAAGTTGTTGATCAAGTTATTCATGATGATATGGATCGAGATAACATTAGTGATTCAAATCAAGAATATGAGATACATAGATTGATCCAAGAAACATTTTCTCCAATAGGTGAGGACAACCAGGATGATAGTCGTGATGTTGATCCTCTACTTGAGAAGTCACGTCAACCTCTTTATGAAGTCTCAACAAAAGATCTTCTATCTGATATATTGTTGTTGGTGGACTTGAAGGTTTTGAATGGTTTATCAAACACATGCCTCACACAGATACTAAGGTATTTAATTTGTTAATTAATTATGCCTGCATGTTCACAAATACTTAAAAGGTTCAACTTTTTCCTATATTTCTATCGTTTTCTAATTTGTAAATTAGTATGGATGTGATATTGATGATTAATATTGTTTACATTGACTTATTGTTTTGAATTTTGTAGATTGTTAGGTGAATTTCTATTACCGACATCAAATATTTTTCCATGCACATATCAAGAAATATCTGTGATTATGAAAGAAATTGGAATGGAGTATCAGACTATTGATGCATGTCCTAATGATCATATCATATACTATGGACAATATGCATTAGAAAATGGATTCCCACAATGTCAAATAAGTAGATATTGAACTGATAGAGTTTCAAAGAATCTTCCTCACAAAGTTCTTCATTATATTCCGATAAGTCCACGTTTTCGACGGTTGTTTAGGTGCCAAAGTATAGCATAGTTTATGGATTTCCATGCAAAGAACAGAATTCAAGTCGATGTTCTTCGAATTCTTGCAGATGGTTCTGCCTTGAAGTACATCAAAGAAAAGTGGCCAATTTTTAAATAAGAACCTCGTAATGTTAGAATTGCGTTAGTAGATGATGGTGTCAATCCATTTGGAGAGATTCGTTCGATGTACTCAGTGTGGCCTGTTTTTTTTATAAACAATAACCTTCCTCCTTGGATTTCGATCAAGAGAGAGCACACAATGTTGGAAATGACTATTCCAAGTATTTAATTATCTTTTATTTTCTTTAAAGTATGACAAAATATTTCATTTATTTGTTTCGTGTATGATAATTATTTCTTTCATATATAACGACGTCTAGATAAGTATAATTAATCATGTAGTATGTTGAATCAATTAGGTAAGTACCAATTTATATATATGAACGTATATATTGAGCCTCTTATCGATGAGTTGTTGAATTTATGGGATGGTGTCACTATGTATGACATCTCTAGACCAATAGAGCAAAAACGATTTCAATTCCATGGAATACTATCATGGACAATTCATGATGCTCACGGGTTAACACATTTTTGTGGTATATTGTTACCTTCTTTTGTGATCTAATTGTATATATATTTATTGAAAATATCATTCATTATTTAAATTATAACTCTAATTCTCTACATTAATTCATATATCTTGTAGGTCTTCAAGCAAAGTGTAAATTTTCAAGCCCTGTTTGTGGTCCCAAGATAAAATCTCATTGTTCATGGAGTTTAGGAAAGGAAGTGTTTTATGAGTATAGGAAATTTCTTCCTAAGAACCATAATTATCAAACTAGAGACAAAGCAAAATTCAATGGTAAAGAAGAGAATGGAAAATAACCACAAAGAATGACACCTTGCCTATGGAAGTTGGAATATATTAGAAATAGTCAAGGTATGGAAGGTATTTATGTATGACATATTATATAAATATTTGGTTAATTTCATTAGTATTAATTTCATTTTGTTTGATTAATTAGTGTTAATTTCAATTTGTTAATGTTTCATGAATGTCGTTAAGGCACGAATGGGCTTCCACGTGGAATGAAAAGTTACTCAATGCAATTAGTAGGTTGCCATACTACGAGCACCTACAAATAGTTCATATGTTTGATACAATGCATATCAGGAAAAACATAAAATAATTGTTATGGCAACTATTAGATGGAAGGACTGACAAAGAGAGAATTGCAAAGATTTGTTGTGACATCCAGGAAGCTAATCACTCATTGCAAAGTGTTATTATTAATTCTAATGGTGATGGTCATGAACATAATACTATTATTCCTTGGTTATTGATGAAGCAACAAAGAAATATTGTAAAAGAGATCATTCGAAAAATTAGGTTTCCGACGGGGTTTTCGTCGAACATACAAAATATCTTAACGAAAAAAGGTGATTTTGGTGGGGTTAAAACACATGACTGGCATACATTAATTAAGGTAATTAGTAGGTTATAATATATTTCCTTGTTGGGATGCATTTGTTGGAAACAAATAATAATTATTTGTTTTTTTTACAGTATGTTCTACCTTTATCTCTCCCAGATGACTTTGACAACAACATAAGACAAATTATTTATGTACTTGCCAAACACGTGAGGTAATTAATGTTTTATAAGGAAAATGTACTTATTATGTGATTTGTAACATAACTTATTGACGTATTATGTTTTATCTGCAAATTTATGTATGCCTTGATATTATTTTATTGCATCGACATTTGTAGGTGGCTATCATCAAAATAAATCCATAAAGAAGATATAAGGTATTGGAAGAGAGAAATTCCCCGACTAATGTGTCAAATTCAACAATATCTACCTCCATCATTTTTCAATGCACAAGAATACTACCTCAGACACCAAGTTGAGGAGATTGAATTATGTGGACTAGTACACACAAGGTCAATGTGGATGGTGGAGAGGCAACTGAAGTCATTGAAGGATTTTGTTAGACAAAGAGCATGTCCGGAGGGCTCTATGGTTGAGGGATATATGGTATATCAATGCATGGTGTATATTAGTCAATATCTACCTAAATTAGCAGAAAATATGAATGTGCCTTGCATTTGGCATCTCGACTCCATCAACAAATTTGAAGGGGAGGTCCTATTGGGGAAAGTTAAAATGAGGAATGTGAAAGGTAATTATTAGATGTTGACATAGATTTAATATATTACACATTTATTTTTCCAATTTTATTTGATCATGTTGATTTTCTATATTTTTTATTCCTGCATATTGAACTATATTAAACTATTCCTTTATTAACAATAGCTAATTAATGATATTAAATTGTTATTTTATCGTATAGTTTCTCTAGAGTGGGATGGTTTACATTTATACATTGCAAATAACCTTGATTGGATGGAGAATTGGGTAGAATATACTGAAGAATACTTCTGTAGGTTATCATGGGAAGGGGTGAGTAAGATGATTAAAACAAACATATCATCATCGATATCAATTTCCTGATCTTATGTCCACTAGGGAAGTTGATTTAGCCTTTGTTTTAAAAAATAAATAAGCAAGTAAATTGTTTACCCACATTTTTCTAGTTATTTCCCAATTTTTCAATGTATTTGGTTTGTTTAATTTTTTAAATATATATTTACTAAGTCCTATATGAGGTTTATTAATTGGCAATGCATTTTTTACTTGTTTTCCGCGTTGCAGTTGAAACATCACAAGGCTATGTGGTGTAATGGTCGTAAATTTCGTATCAAAATGTTGGATGATAAGATGAAAACCTTGGATTGTGGGATAATTGCAATGTTTAAGGTCGCCAACATTTCCTCTAGAAGTGACATAAATCTGGAAAAAACTTAGAATAGGTACTATGAACATTTGGAGGATATAATTGAGTGTGATTTTAATTCCTTTAAAATAGTTTTGTTTGAGGTGAAATGGTACAGGCTACGGATGCATGAATGTGATCCTAAAAGAAATGTTATTGAGCATGATAATGGATTTACCATGGTTAATACAAGGGAATTTGAACTGGTTAGAGAGCCTTATGTTATTCCAAGTCAATGTGAGCAAGTATTTTACTCAGAGGTACCTGGTAAATAAGGTTGGTCATGCATTGTTAGATATGATCCAAGATGAACACCAATAAAGTATAATCATGTAACCGATGATGAAGATAATAATGAGGAAGAAGATCATGATTATGCAGATCAAGAGCAGGTTGTTGTAGTCAATGTGTTAGACGAAGAAGTTGAATAAGTTTATGATCCAAATGTAGGAGACGACGATCTCAATGATGATATCGATAACTGTATTAGCAAAAATGACATTGATGATGATGTTTATATGAATGATCCTTTCACTAATATGAATTCTGAACGAAATCCTAGCTTCTTCCTCGTTTCAATCTTCCAAAATCCTACTAAACTTGGGAAGCTTCTCTCTTGAACAAATTCCTTAGATGAATGCATCCCATGACCTTGGGAGGTTATTCAAGGTAGTCATCACCATCTCTTCTCCTTCTACTGAGTCACTAATGTCTTCTATCTGCTCCTTGATTTCATTCACTCTTGAGAAGTAAGAGTGAATGGTTTTTGAGTTCTGCATTTTCACATTCTTCAACTTAGATCTTAGAGTCATTCTTCGATTTTTGTTGCTTCCCTCAAATACATGATTTAAGGTGTCCATAATTTTCTTTGGAAAATATAACGATGATATATGATGGATAAGGTTGTCCTTAATGGATTCTGCAATAATCCTTTTTTCTCTCACCATGTCCTTATAATATTTTTCTTTAGCTTCATCTCCTTGAGGTTCTTAAAATTATTATATAATGAACTTATCTAGTTCATGTTCTTCAAGAATGATGATTAATCTATACTTCCAGGCCCTGAAGCTATCAGCTCCATCTAGCTTCTCATCGATCTTTGTTCCAGTAGTCATCCTACCTTTTGATGTTATTGGTTTGTCTGGAAGTTGTCTCTAGACTGAAAACAGATCCCTTTTAGGCTTCTAGATCTGCACCTGGATTCTATTTAGGCCTTCTCTGATACCATGTTGGAATTTTAAATTTTCTAGTTACAAAATTACAATTACTTAATCCAATAACAATTGTAGTAGGATCAGTAAAAGATAGACAATCACAGATACAATAGAACAGAAAGATTATCCTGGGAAACCCTCCTGGAGGATAAAACCCAGCAACCAAAATCCTCAATATATATTCCTTGAACCAGTACAATGATGCACTATATCTCTCCAAGAAACATCTAGACCAAAACACCAAAAGAACCAATCTCCAAGACTTGTGCGCTAGAACTTATTATGCGCTCCAAGATGCACAAGAGAAGTGTGTTAGCGTGTGTCCAAATGAGAGGACCATATCATCTATTTATACACAACAATGTCTCTTGAAGAGACATGACTCTTGACCTAACTAACCCATAAAACAAGGTCGACTAGCCACAATGGGGATTTTTACAATTATAAGTAAAATACCAATAATATAATAATTTATGTTGAGAGGAATTGTACAATATAATTATAATAACATTTTAAAGGTTTGACTAAAACAAATATACAAGAATATATTTCATATTTACACCAAAAATATTAACAAAAATTCGAATGCTCTCTGGTTTTTTAAATAGCCTTATATGAACAACAATGGAAAGTGTAAATGAAGTTTTGAAAAAACCATGACCATTAAATGGAGGCTCATCTTACCCATTGTCCTATGGTTGCAGGTTGGATACAAAACTATCAAAACAATCCTAATTAGTACATAACTCTGACCTATTTATGTCTTTTTTCTATTAACGCTTTAATTACATTAGTGAGTGAAGTGATGCGACATCCATAATTGTATGATATTGTGATATTTCTTCCTTCTCCTACAATGCTACATATGCTCCATTTCATTTCTAAAACAGATCATGGTGTCCCTAGATCTGTTTTGATCCCTTACTAGAGAGGAACATTCAAAACAAATTGTTGGGTGGATTTTTGGTCTCGGGAAACATGTCACATTTTTTCCTTGCTTTTCGTTTCACCTTGATTTTCATGTCCATTTTTGGGAGTTTTTGGCACATGGTTTTTGTCGATGGTTTTCTATTTCAAGTTAAGAAATTAGGGTTGTTGAATAATCCAGATCATTGGGTTAGGGATTTGGATGCCGCTGGCTCCTATATGTATATTGTACAGTAAACAATGTATCACTATGAATGAATATAGAATATGCTAGTTTTCCCGGTTTGGCTTTCCAGGGAAAAAATATTTGTGTAATGTTTGTATTTTCCATTGTATCTTTTTTGTTCTTTTACTGAAAATTTGTTTGCAGTAAATAATTGTACAAGGTTAAAATCTACAATTATAGTGGAGGTCTACTCATGAAAAGTGACATGTCTTTCAATGTAGAAATGTTTGTATTTGATGTTAAGACATCTCTTAGTAGTTTCTTAAGTGACGATAAACATATTTATTTTATATAAAAATATCTATGGTAATCAAAACACATGACTAGTAGATTTTGATGGTAGAAATGTTGGAATGTGATGTTAATAAATCTCTTGGTAGTTTCTTAAGTCATGATAAAAATATTTATTTTATATAAAAAAATCTATGGTAATCAAAACAAGTGACTAATAGATATTGATGGAAGAACATGACATGAATAGACCTAGTATGATATTTTAGACATATGAATTTTGGTTATCATACTCGACATCATTTAGATATCATCTCATGTTAAGTAGGAGTTACATAAGTCATTTGACAATTTTTAACCATGAAAGACATGTAAGTAGAGACCTGTTTAATAGTCATTAAAAAATCAAGGTTGATCTCCATTATGTAAGGAGGATATGATAACTCAAGATTAAAAAAGAAAAGTTCATCTCTATTATGTAAGGAGGATACGATAACTCCAGAGAAGAATCATAAATTCCATGTAGGAATGAGATTATGATAACTCCATAGCAGAATCATAAATCCCATGTAGGAATGAGATTATGAATAAATGCATGCCTCTTGTCCATAAGGGCCATTCTAACTCAATTTATTTTCAATTTTCCAATCATAATTAATAGATTTATTCTTGGTGTATATCTAATACTTGAATTAAGGAAATGCATATTTTTTTTTTTAACAAGTTCTTGTAAGTTGGCACCCAAGATTTTTTTTTGGTTATCCTCACTTGTTTCCTTTGTCGCAAATTAAATGTCCATGGTGAAGAAATCCTTTTTGTTTGGGAATATCTCAGGATGTAATATCTTTATTGGATCCTTCTTTACCATGTCCAAATATGGTGGTATATGTGCCCTTGCATTTCAAAATTTTCATTCCTCTATCTTTAGCTACCGTTTCATTTTTCTATTGTTTTCCTCCTCTTAAAACTAGGGTTTTAATAACATTGAAGAAAGGAATACATTACATCATATACATATAAATAATAAATATGTATGTTTGAGAAGGCTAACTAACTACTTTCCATTCATTCTTCATGAGTATATATATAAAGGCTTCATTGTTAGGATGGTTTCAAACGCCATCACCTAAACATTCATTAAGTTCATTTCATGATATACTTTATCACTTAATTTACTTGTACATTTACATTTATATCCATATATTTACTTATTTTATTATATTAATATAATGCATATGACATTTACAAGGGCCTACGAGGCCTCTCGACATCTCTCCTAACCTCCTTGTCTTGGTTTGTCTGGAAGCAATAGTGTAGCAACATATTGAGTCTCGTTTCATGCTAAAGTATCATAATCATGCATCAACATGTACTATAATACTCATAGGTAATTTAGCTACAACAACTACCAACTATTTAGGAATATACACATAATCAAGGTTTATTATGACCTTTTACTCTTTGTAAAACTTATTCCATATTAAGAACTATCATGGTTGCTTCCATTTTCTTAGAGGGATTTCATAACACCACTCAAACATTGTTCACATTTCATTGATTCAATAGTCAAGTAGATTTTCATCCTTAGGAACCATAGTATTTTTTTTCTCTTCCACACCTAGTGACTATTCAAGACTCACCCTGAGAAGGGTTAGCAACTTACCGATCCAATGCTCCATTGTTTAAATGTTTAGGGAATTTATTGCACCCTTACAAAGATTAATTTATGCTCTATGAGTTTGGAAAGCCACACAATTAAATATTTTGCTGGAAATATCAATGCCCAAAGAACTCATCAAGAGTTCAAGACTTGAATTATTTATATTAAAACTATCAATATGTGGAAAATTCTAAATCAGTTGAACAAGTGGGTGGCCTCCAATGTCCAACTAAATTGAACTAAAACTTGAACAAGACCTAAAACATCAGGAAAATATGAAATCTTTTTGTCTTGAAGGGAACAACCTACTTAAAAATAAGATTTCATTTTAAAAACATTTCAAAATTATGCCACTCATAGATAAGATATCATTTCAAATCATTTTTAATTTCATTGATATTTATAATGTCTTAATACATGGAAGAGAAAGTGAAGCAAAAATGAGCTCTACTATCTTATTGGCAAGTAACCTGAACTTAGAAACAACAAAATAAAATAGAATAATTAACTTTTACTTCTTAAGGTAGGATGGACTAATGTTTCTCTCAAAGTAAATGACATTATAAATTTAAGTGTCCTCACTATTAATATTTAAACTTTATTTAAAGTTTTATTTCCAATGGTGTTGTCCAATGAGGTAATTGTATTTAGTTTTGAAAAGTTGAGTTAATTCCACTTAAAAAATATGTGAATTTTCATAGTGAATTTGATTTTGATTGTAGTTTCTCCATCTCTTATTCAAAAACATGTCTAAGAACCACTTTAATCTATGGGATTAATAAATTTTAATATATTTTGATCCAAGTGGATATCAATGGCTACCCACCTTTTCCAACTGGCTCAAAACAATTATCTGGCAATTTTGGCAATTTACTATTTTTAGCAGTTTTAAGCTTCCAGGGCCATTTTGAGGGCTTAAATGAACGTATTTCTGGATCGATATTCTCATTGTTAATCAAAGGCATGATTGAGATCCAAAAATGAATCTCTTCGATGATACCTTTCCAACGTGCTATCATATGCCTAAAACAGAGATTGTATGAAAAAGTTACGACCCCGAGAAGTTGATGTACTAACTTACCCAAACAGGGCCCACATGACTTTTGGCGCTTCATCTCCTAGGGTTAGGTTTTTGGATGTATAGGGTTTTTGAAATTCCAGTTTATTTTAAGAAGGCCTTCAAAGCCTCATTGTAATCATATTCTTGTGAATGCAAGTATCCGTCACATGTCTTCTCACAGATTAGTTGCCACTATTATAGCGAGTCTTTCACTCTTTATTTTTAAAGTCTCTGTACATTTATTTCATTAATAGAAATCATGTATTATTGTATATATGTGTTTATGGTTGAATCTATGATACATTTATGTTATATTATTAGATATCTACGATATCTCTATCCATTTCTTTATTATATCTCCACTCTCAATTCATGCCGAATATAATCTGAATCAATGGTATCAGAGTAGGATGCTCTTGATCATTTTTTTCAATGAATGTCCTCGACAAGGTCTGATTATAGAAATTTGGGTCTCGAGATTGTCTCTCTTGAAAACAATCGCTCTTGCACACCCAAGAAACCCTCAATGGCAGAAGAAAAGAAAAATGACGGAGCAGATGATCCTATCAATTTGTTGCTTAAGCAAGCTCTCACGTGAAAAAGGGATGCAATGATGGAGAATTTTTCCCACATCCTTCAATGCCTCTTGATAGCATCAGGCGCATCTTCATCAAGAGACCACTTTGGAGGTACCTCTCCTTTTAAGGTACAGGTCAATTTTAATATTCCTATATTTGAAGGTTAGATAGATGTAGATGCCCTAGACAAATGGTTAAATCTGCTAGACAATTATTTCTCTTTTCACCATTTTTTGACAGGGAAAATATCACCTACACACTACTTAAATATCTCCCCCATGTCAAACATTGGTGGGAAACTTACTAGGAGAAAAGTTCCAGAGAGGAGTCTGGAATATATGGAGTCGAGCCCACTTGGGATTTTTTTGTGGATGCAATAAAGGAACAGTATTACCATGTTGGCAACTACGACGACCAATACATGAGATGGACCACATTGTGGAAAGAGAGGGAACAAGCAGTTTTGGACTTCACCAATACCTTTCATATCTTGTGCACCAAACTGAGTATCAAAGACTTTGAACGACATTTGGTTCTGAAATACCATGGTGCTCTACACAGATACATCCAAACTGAAGTGGATTTTCTGTACATCTCATCACTCGGTTCTACTTATCAATATGTTGTTAAAATTGAGAAGAAATTTAAGCACCATAACAAACATGATTTTGGTGTTGCTTATCGATATGATGTTAAAATCGAGAAAAAATTTAAGCACCTGAAAAAATGAGAGTTTGAGTATTCAAATACGCAACAACCAAAGTATGACAAAGATGGCCCTAACAAACAGTCCCCTGAAAACTAGTCCAAGCCATAGGAAAACAAGGTTCATGGGAAGACAAAGAAAGACACTAGAAAATGGTGTGATTTCCACAAAATCCCTTGGCACAACACCAATGAATGTTGCTCAAAATATTCATTGGTGGTCGATATCAAAGATAAGAAGCCGATCCCTGATTCTGAATCTGATTTTGAAAATACTGGTGAAAGGCAGATCATTGATGCAGACCCCACTGTTATATTCACAACCACAACGATTCAACAAGAAGATCCAACAGATCTTGAAGAGAGGGAGTGCCTTTTTCATTCACAGATGTGGGTGAAGGGGACCCTGCTGCATTTTATTGTTTATAGTGGAATCCA
Organism: Picea engelmannii; assembly: GCA_009831015.1. NCBI lineage: Eukaryota > Viridiplantae > Streptophyta > Pinopsida > Pinales > Pinaceae > Picea > Picea engelmannii. The sequence goes on from ML786094.1 coordinate 388,186, forward strand.
AAAGAACCTCATCCTAGCAGAGGTTGTCAAACAGTTTGGATTGTCGACAACACCACACCCGCAGCCATACAACCTCGGGAGGCTTCGCCAAGGATGAGATCTTCATGTTAGCCAATAGTTTCGATTATCATACAACATCCAACCCTTCAAGGATGAGGTATTATGTGATGTTTCTCCACATGATGTTTGTGATGTCCTCTTGGGCCAACCATACATGTGGAGATGCCATGCTATTTATGAGTATTGATCCCATAGTGTCATTGTTACTTTCGAGGGTCATATCTAAAAAATACCAGAGGTAGTTCCAGGTATTGTCCCACCTAAACAATGTTGCAAGGCAGTATCTCATACTGCAATATTCAGCTTCATCATAATACGTTCAAAAGGGGAACAAAAAGACACTACAACCACTATAGCCTCACCCCAAGCACCTTCTCTCCAATAGAAGCAGGTCGACAAGGTTGTAGAAAACTAAAAAGATTCCTTCTTCACACAAGAATATCATGTAGCTAGACTGGTTAAAAAGGTCCAACCCTTCCAGCCACATGTTTGTGACAACCTTCTGTTAGCAATATTTCTGGTAAGGGGGGTTAGAATGCGAAGGAGTGGGTGAAAAAACCATTTACTATAAGCTCGGGTCGCAAATGCGCTTGTGATTAAGCGGTCAGCAATTTTGGATGGCAGAGATTTGCACTCTCAGATCAACGACGCGCATGGGGTTCCGGATCCCCCCCGCCTTTCTACCTTTAAGAGGAGGGGGGGGTCCAGAATCGAGGGCAAACCTCTTCAATGGCCACGATTGAAGCACCTGGATCGACGACACGTGGGGTAATTCCGGATCCCCCCCTACTTTTCTACCTTTAAGTGGAGGGGGGGGTCCGGAATCAAGGACGCGTCTCTCCGACGGCTGTGATCAAGAGAGCCCGGATCAACGCCACACAAGAAATCCATACACCTTCTATCTTTCTGTGTTTAAATCAACGTGGGGCCCCCTTTCCCATCTCATCATCCACTCACCGCCTTCCAGGTGTCCCGCTCTTTTCCACGTCAGCCTCCCACTAAAAGCGTGCCCATTATATCTCACCTCCTGCTCCCTCTGCTTATTTCCTTCCACCGTGTGGCTTCCCCCTGTCTCCCCTCTCACACCTCATCACTTCTTTTCACACCCTCATAGTTTTGGTGCCACCACTCCCGTCATGCGCCCCATCCTTCGCGCTGGCCTCCATGCCTATTCATCAGGCCGCTCAGCTAATCCAAGTGGCATTGCAAAGGGTCTTCCACATCCTAAAGGTTCCGAGTTGGTCGGGCCATCCCCAATCCCAATGAAGTAGTTATTGAAGCAGTTGGTGGTGGTTAGACATCGCCTCCGCCATAATGGGAAAGTACGGCGGTGAATTAAAGGCACGTCAATTCACCCACGGAGCTGTCAGGAGTTCGATTGTGTCTACCATAGGTGCACGATCATTCAGAGACTGCAGATGCAGATTGTCAGAAGCCATGCAAACGCAATGTGTTTAATACAGCGTCTCAATTTTGTTGTTGTTGTTGTTTTGAGTATATGTAGGCGTTTTCTCCATTTTTGTATCTATCGATGGTAGAGCAAAGCTCCAGACTGTAAAGTTTTAATGATCTTTCTAGTTCTATGGTTATGCATCTGTGTTTGAGATTTCTTATTTTATGACAAACAGTTTTCCTGCTTCGTCTATGTTTTCGTCTTATACCAGAGAGTTCACGATCGACTGATTCGCATGAATTGTTGCAGTTATGCTACGATAAAGGATTTACCATTGCATTATTGTATTCCCTGGTTCTCTACATTTGGATGTAAGAAGATCTTGCCTTTAAATGCTTCATCTCACAGTCTGTTAGAAACCTGATGTCTATAACAGACCCCTGCACTCTTCTTATGCAAGTCTTCCCCCTACTCACCCTTATTACGACTCACTGTTTGAAGTCTCTCTAAGACCTCACTTGCCCATGCATGCCTGGCCTAGTTTCAGACTTGAGACGATATTGTTCTGAGTTTACTTCCATTTGATCACCCCTTTATAAACAAATCGTGACATTAAACTAATGGGTGTCAGGCTCTGCTCCTGCAAGCAATCCAGGAGTGACTTCCGACCCTAACATTTATGGCGCCGTTGCCAGGGATAAAGTTGAATATTTTCCCCGGGATTGAACGACAACGATCAACTGATTCTCAAGGTGCATCAGATATCAGAATTATCAAGATTTCTACTGTGTACCTGGCGACTCCATTGTGATGACTCCGCTGGGGAGAACCTGCTCTATTAATTGTGGCTTTCAGAGGTAGACACACGCGGTCTCATCCACATCTGCCTCTAGCTACACCTGAAGTTGACCCAGAGGTGGTTCTCAGAAGAGGAAAGAGCTCTGCAGAAGAATTTTCCATCGTCGAAACAGGTAATCCTCCATCTCCTTCTATGAGAACTCCTTTTTCTCCTCCTCACTTTCTTAATAGACCTCCTTCAGAGGTTTCCCATTTCTTGAATTTTGGGAGTGTTCCTGCTGAGTTTTCCCCTCCTGGTCTGGGATTGGAGGGAGAAATCCTTGTCACTCCCCTCTCTTCTGAAGTTTTCCCTTGGCGTAGACCCAGGATTATAGAAGATTTCCCCACTCTTGCACAAAGAGAAGCACCTGCTGACTTGAGTTCGTTAGGCTTCTCCTTGAATCCTCTCTTGTTTCCCACTCCACTTCGGGACTCATTCCCAGTATCCCCTTCATGAACTCCTTCTCCTCCAAGTTCTCCTCCACCTAATATTCCTATGGCTGGTGCTAATCCCTCTCTAAATATAATGGATGTCATATTCGCTTCCAGATATGCTCCCTTAATCCTACCTCATCCTATGAATCCTCTCCCTGCTGGAGACTACTTGAAGTACATGCCCAAGTTCACTGGGGAAGGAGACATAACTGCAGAAGAGCACCTGGCTGCTTTCTACAGTTATGCAAACAACCTAAACATTGAAAATGAAGATGTCTGGATGAGAGTCTTTGTCCAGAGCCTGGATGGCGAGGTGAGGAAATGGTTCAGGGGACTGGCCCCCAGATCTATTGCTGGAATTGAAGCCCTGGATAGTGTTTTCTTGAGGCAGTGAGGAGATAGGAAAGATTTCATGTATTACATGACAGAGTTTGAAGCCCTGGATAGTATTTTCCTGAGGCAGTGGGGAGATAGGAAATATTTCATGTATTACATGACAGATTTTGGGTCTCTGAAGAAAATGGAAGGAGAGTTTTTCTTTGACTTCTCCAAAATATTCAATAAGATGTATAACAAGATTCCCGCAGAGATAAAGCCCTCAGAAGCCTCTGCCTAAATTTCCTATGCTGGTGCATTCGACCCTGATTTCTGTCTTTTATTAAGAGAAAGAAGAGCCACCTCCTTAGTTCAAATGCAAGATGCGGCCTTAGAAGTGGAATCCAATGTATTAGTAGCTGACAGACTGAGGAACAAAGCTGACGCAGACAGAAGAAAGGGAAAGTCCGAAGCCTCAACTTCCGGCCCATCGTTGCCCCACACTCAAGTGGATGAACTGACCTAGATGATGAAGTTCCTGTCTGAAGAGATGGAGAGACTGAAGGTGGAAAGGAAGAAAATGTACAAGGGCCCGCAGGGCGCCTAAATTAAAGGGGGCTTCAGAAGGCCAAATAATATCGCTCCCCCAACTATGCACAGAGAGAAGGGAAGAGACAGAGAAGACCAGAGAATTCAAGCCCATTTTCAAAACAATTTGGTAGCCGATGAGGAAGAAAGAGAAACATATGAGCTCGATCCTGAAATCCACTTCTTAGAAGACGCTCCTCCTTTTCCTCTTCTCACTCAAGCAGCTTATGAGGAGTCTCTCAAGGGAGACAAGGTTAGGGGCGACTGAGGCAGGTACAACCTGAGGTCTGACAAAAAGACAGCAGCACCTGATATTCCTGAGCAGTCCACTAGAACAAAGAAGCTTGTTAATGAAGTAGAAAACGGTCATAGAGGTAAGAAGGCTCAACCCCTCTCTCCCATTGTCCACAATCATGTTCCTAAAATAAGAGAAATCCCAATTCTTACATCTTCTTTTAATTTTGAGCATGAGATTCAAAAGGTCAGAATCCATGTGCCCCTCACCGAGCTAATCAAACATGAAGAATTCAAAAAACACTTCTCTGAGATTTTGCAGTCTGAAGCCTCATGCCCTCCCACAGACCCCATAAACCTCCAATATGAAACGCCAGTAGTTTTCCTAGGTCCCATGGTAGAAGACAGAGATGATTCATCCCCTCCCTTCTACACCTCCTTGAATATACATGATAAAGTGCTGCATAATTTCCTCATGGATTCAGGAGCTTCTCATAACCTTATGCCCAAGATAGTCATGGAAGAACTGGGACTAGAAGTGACCAAGGCCTATCATGATTTGTACTCTTTCGATTCGAGGAGGGTGCAATGTCTGGGAGTCATGAAGGACCTGGTGGTTTCCTTGTTTCAACTGCCCATGAAGAGTGTGGTCATGGACATTATGGTAGATGATGTTCCCCCCAAGTTTGGAATGTTGTTGTCAAGGTCTTGGATTAAGAGACTTGGAGGAATGTTACAAATGGATCTCAAATATGCCACCATTCCAGTTTTTGGAGGGGAACATAGGAGGTTGTACAGAGAATCCCAGCTAGCCTATATTGTCAGTGATGAAGCAAACCCCACTAATCACCCCATCTTTGCACTTGACACTGATTTAGGGTCTAGTTTGTTACAGATCACCGAAACTCCTGAGGCCCCTTTACAGATCATAAAGAAGCCCATTCTTAATCAGGAGATACCTCCTCCAACCACCTTTGTTTGGAAGATGTTCTTTGATGGAGCTTCCTCCAGTATAGATGCAGGTGCCGGAGTGGTTTTCATATTGCCCTGTCAAGAGACCATATCTTTGCCATACAGGCTGGAATTCGAAATCACCAACAATGTGGCAGAATATGAAGCTCTTGTTCTGGGTATGAGGGCTGCAAAGGAAATGGGAATTAAAGAGATAGAAATATTCAAAGATGATGAATTGATTATCCAGCAGGTCAGAAACGCCTATCGCGCTAAAAATCCCCGGCTCAGGAATTACAAAAATGAGGTATGGGACCTAGTTGATAATTTATTCCTAGCTTTTAATATTTCTTTCATTCCGAGGGAGGAAAATACTTCAGCCGATTCTTTAGATGTCTCAGCTAGTTTGCCTGAATTCCCCCTGCCGCCTATGGTCAAACCTGATGTCGAAATAAAATATAGGCCCTCTGTACCGGACAATGTCAAGCATTGGAAGGTATTTGAAGATGATCTGGAAATCGAGAAGTTTCTCCAATCCATGGATGACTTTTCTGTGTTGTACATAGACGAGGATCTTGACATGGAAGGTGACCATCACCCTGGGGAGTTTTTAAATAAAATTTCTAACCACCACATTATTCAACTATCGAACAATTACATTCTGAGAGGACTAATCCTATTAGAAAGATTGTTCGATGGGAATGATGTGGCGATAAAGGGTAGAGTTTCAGGTGATGACGTTGACACAGCTGAGTGCAACATAGGCACACCAGAGGAGCCTAAGTTTATCAAGTTGTCAAGGAGTTTGACCAAAGAACAGAGGGTTGAATATACTGAGTTACTGAATGAGTTTGCTGATGTGTTTGCATGGACCTACAAAGACCTCAAGACGTATGACACATTTGTCATTGAGCACAAGATCCCACTGAAAGAAGAGGCTAAGCCATTCAAGCAGAAGCTGAGACAGATAAATCCCATGTTGCTACCTCTCATGGAGAAAGAAGTGAAGAAGCTGCTAGATGCCCAAATCATTGTCCCCTTGAGATATTCCGATTGGGTGGCCAATTTGGTCCCGATAAGGAAGAAAAGTGGCAAAATCAGACTCTGTGTTGATTTCAGGAACCTGAACAGAAGCTCAAGGAAAGACAATTATCCCCTGCCCAACATGGAGCACATATTGTAGAAGGTCACTGGCGCATCTAGAATATCCATGATTGATGGCTTCTCTGGTTAGAATCAGATATCATTCATGCCTGAGGACAGGGAGAAAACAACCTTCACCACTCCTTGGGGCACATTCATGTACGCCAAAATGCCTTTCGGACTCATGAATGTAGGAGCAACATTTCAGCGAGCCATCGACATATCTTTCATCGGGGAAAAAGACCAGTTCGTGGTAATCTATCTAGATGACATCACGGTCTTCTCTAGGACAGACGAGGAGCACTGCTGCCACTTGAAGAGGGTTTTCCTGAAGGGTCGAAGGTTTGGCCTATCTTTAAACCCCAAGAAATCTTTGTTCGCTATGCAGGAAGGGAAGCTAATAGGCCATATAGTGTCAGCAGAGGGAGTAAGGATTGACCCTAGCAGAGTGGAAGCACTTCAAACCCTGTCACTTCCCAGATCTAAGAAGGAAGTTCAAGCCTTTTTGGGGAAGATAAATTTTCTGAGGAGATTTGTCTCAAATTTTGTTGAGTTGGTGAAACACATCACAGCCATGCTCAGGAAGGGAAATGAAGTGAAATGGACCGCTGAGCCCATGGAATCTTTTGACCAAATAAAAAGGGCACTGACTAAGGCACCGGTGCTAATCAGTCCTGATTATTCCAAAGATTTTCTGATTTTTTCTTTTGCTTCTTATGATACAGTAGCAACGGTCTTGTTGCAGAAAAATGAGGATGGGCGAGAACAACCCATTTCGTTCTTTAGCAAGGCATTAAGGGATGCAGAGATCAGGTACGAGATCATGGAGAAGTAGGCCTATGCTTTAGTGAAAGCCCTCAAATCTTTCATAGTGTATGTCTTGCACTCAAAAGTCACTGCATATGTTCCTTCAGCCTCTGTGAAGGACATTCTTATACAGCCTGACATAGATGGGAGGAGAGGTAAATGGATCGCCAAGATCCTAGAGTTTGATTTGGAGATTAAGCCCACCAAGTTGATAAAGGGGCAGGGTTTGGCCAAGTTGTTGGCTGAATCCAATTGCAAGGCCTTGGGGGTTAACTTCATCAATGAGCAAGCCAAGTCATCTAGCAAGAGTTCTCAGGGTGCCCTATCACTGACAGCATGCCCCTGGTACAAGGATATCTTGTTTTTTCTGCAAGAATTGAGGCCTCTTGATGGAATGGAAAAAATCAAGGCAAGAGCTTTAAAGCTCAAAGCTGTCAGATATTGCCTCATTGACCAAGTATTGTACTAGAAAGACCCTCTAGGGGTACTTTTAAGATGCCTGGACCCGCAAGAAGCCCTCAAGGTAATTTTTGATTTCCACGGCGGTCTTTGCGGAGGTCATCGTTTTTGGAAGACCACAGCTCACAAGATCCTCTGGGTAGGGTATTACTGGCCCACTTTGTTTCCTGATGTCTGCAGAGAAATCAGAGCTTGCATCAAAAGCCAGAAGTTCTTAGGAAAGCAACAGCTCAAACCTCTACCATTGAATCATGTAGTAGTTTCAACACCCTTTCAGCAGTGGGGATTGGACATCATTGGAGAAATTCATCCTCCCTCGAGTCACCAGCACAGATGGATCCTGACTACAACGGATTATTTCACCAAATGGATAGAAGCTATCCCCACTAGGAGCACTTCTCACAAAGTAATTATCAGCTTCCTGGAAGATATCCTAGCTAGATTTGGCTGCCCTAGCAGAATTGTCACTGATAATGCCTCCCCCTTTCGGTCTGAGCCTTTGGTCAAGTTCTGTGAACAATTTGAGATTTCACTGATTCATTCTACTCCCTATTATCCTCAAGGAAATGGACTGGCAGAGTCTTCCAATAAAATCCTGATCAAGCTTATTAAGATATTACTGGAAGACAGTAAAAGGGCCTGGGATTCGAAGCTCAAATTTGCTCTGTGGGTGGATCGGGTGACAACCAAGAGGTCACTGGGCATCTCACCTTTCCAACTTGTTTATGGAGCAGATGTTGTTTTCCCTACTCAGCTCCCTGTACCTGTGGCGAAATTCCTCCAAGACTTTGAAGGAGAGCCCGACCATATGATCAGAAGGATTCATCAAATAGTGGAAGTGTAGTAGATTAGAGAGTAGGTCATGAACATGGCTTATAATCATCAACAGAAGATCAAGCAGGCTTTTGACAGGAAGATCAGAAAGAAAGAATTCGAGCAGGGCGACCTGGTGCTCAAATGGGATGCACCCAGGTAGGACAGGGGCAAGCACAACAAGTTTGATGTCGTCTGGTTTGGGCCTTTCGATATCCTTGAAGTATTTTCAAACAACACTTACAGGTTGTAGGATCTGGAAGAAAAAGAAGTTTTTAGTGGCCCAGTAAATGGGCATTTCCTGAAAAGATGTTTTTTGTGAGCCGTAGTCGGCTCTTTTGTTTTTGTAAATATTGTTTTTGTTTTCAGCTTAATAAATGACTCCATAGCCCAACAAAAAGGCACTGAATTTGCAAAAGTGTTCTTACAGCATCACAGGGATGACTCTATCCCCCATGGAGCCAGATGTTAGTGATATTTCTGGTAAGGGGGGTTAGAATGTGAAGGAGTGGGTGAAAAACCCATTTACTATAATCTCGAGGCGCAAATGCGCTTGTGATTAAGCGGTCATCAATTTTGGATGACAGAGGTTCGCACGCTCAAATCAACGGCACGCATGGGATTCCAGATCCCCCCCGCCTTTCTACCTTTAAGCGGAGGGGGGGGGGTCCGGAATCGAGGGCACACCTCTTCAACGGCCACAATCGAAGCACCCGGATCGACGGTGCGTAGGGTAATTCCAGACCCCCCCCTCTTTTCTACCTTGAAGCGGAGGGGGGGGTCCAGAATCAAGGATGCGTCTCTCCGACGACTGTGATCAAGAGCGCCCGGATCAACGACGCACAAGCAATCTAGACACACTTTTTTTTTCTGCATTTAAATCAACGTGGGGCCCCCTTTCCCATCTCATCATCCACTCACTGCCTTCCAGGTGTCCCACTCTTTTCCACGTTAGCATCCCACTAAAAGCGTGACCATTATATCTCACCTCCTGCCCCCTTCGCTTATTGCCTTCCGCCATGTGTCTTCCCCCTGTCGCCCCTCTCACACCTCGTCACTTCTTTTCACACCCTCATAGTTTTGGTGCCACCACTCCCATCATGTTCCCCATCCTTCGCGATGGCCTCCATGCCTATTCATCAGGCCGCTCAGCTAATCCAGGTGGCATTGCAAAGGGTCTTCCACATCCTAAAGGTGTTGAGTTGGTTGGGCCATCCCCAATCCCAATGAAGTAGTTATTGAAACAGTTGGTGGTGGTTAGACATCGCCTCCGCCATAATGGGAAAGTCCGGTGGCGAATTAAAGGCATGTCGATTCACCCACGAAGATGTCAGGAGTTCGATTGCGTTTACCATAGGTGCACGATCATTCAGAGACTGCAGATGCAGATTGTCAGAAGCCATGCAGATGCAATGTGTTTAATACAACATCTCGATTTTGTTGTTGTTGTTGTTTTGAGTATATGTAGGCATTTTCGCCATTTTTGTATCTATCGATGGTAGAGCAAAGCTCCCGACTGTAAAGTTTTAATGATCTTTATAGTTCTATGGTTATGCATCTGTGTTTGATATTTCTTGTTTTATGACAAACAGTTTTCTTTCTCCGTCTATGTTTTCGTCTTATACCAGAGAGTTCATGATCGACTGATTCGCATGAATTGTTGCAGTTATGCTACGATAAAGGATTTACTGTTGCATTATTGTATTCCCTGGTTCTCTTCATTTGGATGTAAGAAGATCTTGCCTTTAGATGCTTCATCTCACAGTCTGTTAGAAACCTGATGTCTATAATAGACCCCTGCACTCTTCTTATGCAAGTCTTCCCCTTACTCACCCTTATTACGACTCACTGTTTGAAGTCTCTCTAAGACTTCACTCGCCCATGCATGCCTAGCCTAGTTTCAGAGTTGAGACGATATTGTTCAGAGTTTACTTCCATTTGATCACCCCTTTATAAACAAATTGTGACATTAAAATGATGGGTGTCAGGCTCTTCTCCTGCAAGCAATCCAGGAGTCACTTCCGACGCTAACACCTTCAACAAGCTACGCAGTGCAACTTCTCCACCAAGGCAAGTAGCTCATCAAGATGCAGATTCAACAAACACTTTTCCCTCTCCACTGGGCACTCAATCAAATGGAGACCATTTCTTCCTAAGGAGGGATGATTGATCTAGGTGGATATCAGTGGCCACCCACCTTTTCCAACTGGCTCAAAACAATTGTCTTGCAATTTTGACAATTTACTATTTTTAGCAGTTTTAAACTTCGAAGGTCATTTTGAAGGCCTAAATGAAGTTTTTTTGGGATAGAGATTCTCAATGATAGCCAAAGGAATGATTGAAGCCCCAAAATCAATCTCCTCAATGATACATTTCCAACAAGCTATCATACGCCTAAAACAAAGATCATATGCACGAGTTACGATCTTACCCAAACGGGGCCCACATGACTTTTGGTGCTTCATCTCCTAGGGTTAGGTTTTTTTATGTCTAGTATTTTTGGAATTTCGGTTTATTGTAAAAATGCCTAAAAATCCTCATTGTAATCATCTTCTTGTGAATGCGAGTAGTCGTCACATCTCTTCTCAGAGATAAGCTGCCACAATTCTAGCAAGTCTTTCACTCTGTATTTTTACAGTCTCTATAAATTTCTTTCATTAATAGAAATCATGTATTACTGTATATATGTGTTTATGGTTGCATCTATGGTACATTTATGTTATATTATTTGATATCTGTGATATCTCTGTGCAATTATTTATTATATCTTCGCTCTCATTTCATGCCGAAAATAATCTGGATCAGTGGTATCAAAGCAAGCTCCTCTTGATCGTGTTTTTTAGTGCATGTCCCCGACGAGGTTCAAGTATAGAAAGTTGGGTCTCGATCTTGTCTCTCTTGAATAAAATCTATCTCGTACACCCAATAAACCCTCTATGGCAGAAAAAAATAAAAATGACGGAGCAGACGATCTTATCAATTTGTTGCTTGAGCAATCTCTCACGTGACAAAGAGATGAAATGATGGAGAATTTTTCCCACATCCTTCAACGCCTCCCGATAGCATCAAGTGCATATTCATCAAGCGACCACTTTGGAGGGACCTCACCTTTTAAGGTACGGGTCAATTTTGATATTCCTATATTTGAAGGTTAGCTAGATGCAGATGCCCTAGATAAATGGTTAAATCTGCTAGAGGGTTATTTCTTTGTTCACCATTTTTCTGATAGGGAAAATATCACCTTTGCACTCCTTAAATATCTCCCCCATGTAAAACATTGGTGGGAAACTTACTGGGAGCAAATTTCTACAGAGGAGTCTGGAAGACATGTGGTCGAGCCCACTCAAGATTTTTTTGTGGATGCAGTAAAGGAACAGTATTACCCCGTTCGAAACTATGAGGACCAGTACATGAGATGGACCACACTGCGGTAAGAGAGGGACCAAGAAGTTCTGGAGTTCACCAATACCTTCCATACCTTGCGCACCAAGCTGGGTGTCAAAGACTCCGAACGACATTTGGTTCTAAAATATCGTGCGACTCTACACAGATACATCCAAACTGAAATAGTTTTTCTAGACATCTCATCAGTCCATGTTTCTTATTGATATGTTGTTAAAATCGAGAATAAATTCAAGAACTAGAACAAACAGGAGTTCGGATTTGCAAATCCGCAACAACCAAAGTATGACAAAGACCAGCTAACAAACAGTCTCCCAAAAACCAGTCCAAGCCACAAGAAAACAAGGGTCACGAGAAGACAAAGAAGGACACTGGAAAATGGTGCGATTTCCATAAAATCCTTTGGCACAACACCGATGAATGTCGCTCAAAATAGTCATTAGTGGCTAAGATCAAATATACTTGTAAAATACTGATTCATTAGTGGCTAAGATCAAAGATATTAGTGGCTGAATAATCTGATTCTAAAAATACTAGTAAAATAAAGATCATTGATGCAGAGCCCACTGTTATTGTCATGACTGGAAAAATTCAACCAGAAGAACCAACAAATCCTGAAGAGGGGGAGCACCTTTTTAATTCATAGATGTCGGTGAAGGGGACCCCACTGCAATTTATTGTTGATAAAGGAAGCCAGAAGAACCTCTTCTCAGTAGAGGTTGTCAAACAGTTGGGATTGTAGACAACACCACACCCGGAGCCATTCAAAATCGGGTGGCTTCGCTAAGGCCGAGATCTACATGTCAGACATCAATGTCGATTATCATACGACATCCAACCCTTCAGGGATGAGGTATTATGTGATGTTTCCCCACTGGATTTCTGTGATGTCCTCTTGGGCCAACCATACATGTGGATATGCCATGTTGTTTATTAGTCTCGACCCCGTAGTTTCATTGTTACTTTGAGGGGTCATTTCTACAGAATACTAGAGCTAGTTCCAACTATTTTCCCACCTAAACAGTTTCACAAGGTAGTATCTCATACTGGAAAATTTAACTTCATCACAATCTATTAAAAATGGGAACAGAAGAACATTGAAACCACTACAGTCCAGCCCCAAGCACCTTATATCTAACAGAAGCAGGTCGACAAGGTTGTAGCAAAGAGAAAAGATTCCTTCTACACACAGGCATCTCAAGTAGCCAGACTGGTTAAAAATTTTCAACCCTTCTTACCACATGTTTGTGACAACCTTCAACAATCTAAGCAACACAACTTCTCTAACAACGAAAACAACTCATCAAGATGCAGATTCAACAAACAGTTTTCCCTCTCCCCCGGGAACCAAACACAATTGATACCATTTCTTCCCCAAGAAGGAGGATTGATCTAGGTGGATATCGTTGGCCACCCACCTTTTCCAATTGGCTCAAAATAATTTTCTGGCAATTTTGGCAATTTACTATTTTTAGCAGTTTTAGACTTCTGAGGCCATTTTGAGGGCCTAAATGAAGGTTTTTTTGGATAGAGTTTCTCAATTATAGTCAAATGCATGATTGAGCCTCCAAAATGAATCTCCTCGATGATGCATTTCCAACGGGCTATCATACGCCTAAAACGAAGATCGTATGCAAACGTTATGACCCCAAGAAGTTGATGTACTAACTTACCCAAACGGGGCCCACATGACTTTTGGTGCTTCATTTACTAGGGTTAGGTTTTTGGATCTCTAGGGTTTTTGGAATTCTATTTTATTGTAAAATTTCCTTCAAAGCCTCATTGTAAACATCTTCTTGCTAATGCGAGTAGTCGTCACATCTCTTCTCAGAGATAAACTATCACCATTCTAGTGAGTCTTTCACTCTGTATTTTTGCAGTCTCTGTACATTTATTTCATTCATAGAAATCATCTATTATTGCATATATGTGTTTATGGTTGCATATTTGATATATTTTTGTTATATTATTAGATATATGTGATATCTCTGTGCATTTCTTTTTTATATCTCCGCTCTGATTTCATGCCGAAAATAATCACAAGGAGCAAAGTTTCATACAGGAGTCTGGAACATATGGGACCAATCCCACCTGGGATTTTTTTTTGGATGTGGTAAAGGAGGAGTATTACCCTGTTGGCAACTACGAGGACCAATACATGATATGGACCACACTATGACAAGAGAGGGGCCAAGCAGTTATAGAGTTCACCAATACCTTCCATACCTTGCACACTAAGCTCGGTATCAAAGACTCCAAATGACATTTGGTTCTGAAATACCGTGGGGCTCTACACAGATACATCCAAACTGAAATGGATTTTCTGGACATCTCATCACTTGGTGCTTCTTATCGATATGTTGTTAAAATCGAGAAAAAATTTAAGCACAAGACAAACGAGATTCCGGGTCTACAAATCTGCAACAACAAAAGTATGAGAAAGATGACCCTAACAAACAGTCTCCTGAAAACTAGTCCAAGCCATAAGAAAAGAAGGGTCACAGGAAGATAAACAAGGACACCGGAAAATGGTGCGATTTCCACAAAAGACCCTAGCACAACATCGATGAATGTCTCTCAAAACAATCATTGGTGGTCGAGATTAAAGATAAGGAGTCGAAACCTGATTCAAAATCTGATTATGAAAATACTCATAAAAGACAGATCATTGACGTAGACCCCACTACTATTGTCATGAATGAAACAATTCAACCGGAAGAACCAATAGATCCTGAAGAGGGGGCGAGAATTTTTTATAAACATTTTTGGGTGAAGGGGACCCCACTGCATTTTATTATTGATAGATGAATCCAAAAGAACCTCATCTCAGCAGAAGTTGTCAAATAGTTGGGATTGTCGACAACACCACACCCGCATCCATACAACATTGGGTGGCTTCAACAAGGATGCGATATCTATGTCAGCAAACAATGTTTATTATCATACGGCATCCAACCCTTCAAGGATGAGGTATTATGTGATGTTTCCCCACCGTATGTATGTGATGTCCTCTTGGGCCAGCCATATATGTGGAGACACCATGTTTTTTATGAGTCTCGACCTCGTAGTGTCATTGTTACTTTGGGAGGTCATCTCTACAGAATACCATATGTAGTTCTATCTATTTTCCCACCTAAACAGTGCCACAAGGTAGTATCTCATACTAAAAAATTCAGCTTCATCACAATCTGCTCAAAAGGGGAACAAAAGGACACTACAACCACTACAGCCTCGCCCCAAGCACCTTCTATCCAACAGAAGCAGGTCGACAAGATTGTATAAAAGTGAAAAGATTAATTTTTCATACATGCATATATTGTAGCTAGACTGGTTAAAAAGGTCCAACCGTTCCAACCACATTGTCGTGACAACCTTCAAAAACCTAAGCAACGCAACTTCTCCAACCAGGCAAGCAGCTGGTCAATATGCAGATTCAACAAATGTTTTTCCCTCTCCCTAGGCACTCAACACAATGGAGACCATTTCTTCCTAAGGAGGGATAATTGATCCAGGTGGATATCAGTGGCCAAACACCTTTTCCAAATGGCTCAAAATAGTTTTTTGGCAATTTACTATTTTTAGCAGTTTTAAACTTCTCAGGCCATTTTGAGGGCCTAAATGAAGGTTTTTCTGGATGGGTCTTCTCAAGTATATTTGAAATCATGATTAATCCCACAAAATAAATCTCCTCTATGATACCTTTCCAATGAACTATCATACACCTAAAATGAAGATTGTATGCAAAAGTTACGACCACGGGAAGTTGATGTACTAACTTACCCAAACGGGGTCCACATGAGTTTTGGTGCTTCATCTCCTAGGGTTAGGTTTTTGGATGTTTAGGGTTTTTGGCATTCTAGTGTTTTGTAAAAATGCCTTCAGAGCATCATTGTAATCATATTATTGCGAATGTGAGTAGCCTTCACATCTCTTCTCAGAGATAAGCTTCCACCATTCTAACAAGTCTTTCACTCTGTATTTTTACAGTCTTTGTACATTTATTTTATTAATAGAAATCATGTATTATTGTATATCTATGTTTATGGTTGAATCTATGATACATTTTTGTTATATTATTGGATATCTACGATATCTTTGTGCATTTATTTATTATATCTCCACTCTCATTTTGTGCTGAAAATAATCTGGATTAGTGGTATCAGAGCACGCTACTCTTGATCATTCATTTTAGTGCATGTCCCCGATGAGGTCTGAGTATAACAAGTTGGGTCTCAAGCTTGTATCTCTTGAATAAAATCACTCTCTCACACCCAAGAAACCTTCCATGGAATAAGAAAAGAAAAATGATGGAGCAGGTGATCCTATCAGTTTGTTGCTTGAGCAAGCTCTCACGCGACAGAGGGACGAAATGATGGAGAATTATTCCCACATCCTTCAACGCCTCTTGATAGAATCAAGTGAATTTTCCTCAAGCGACCACTTTGGAGGCACCTCGCCTTTCAAGGTACAGGTCAACTTTGATATTCCTATATTTGAAGTTCAGATAGATGTGGATGCCCTGCACAAATGGTTAAATTTTCTAGATGGTTATTTCTCTGTTCAACATTTTTTCGATAGGGAAAAGATCACCTTCGCACTCCTTAAATATCTTCCCCATGTCAAAAATTGGTGGGAACCTTATTGGGAGCAAAGTTCCACAGAGGAGTCTGGAATATATTGGGTCGAGCCCACTTGAGATTTTTTTGTGGATGCGGGGTAAAGGAATAGTATTACCCTATTGGCAACTACGAGGACCAGTACATGAGATGGACCACACTATGGAAAGCGAGGGGCCAAGAAGTTATGGATTTCTCCAATACCTTCCATACCTTGCACACGAAGCTAGGTATCAAAGACTCCAAACGAAATTTGGTTTTGAAATATCGTGGGGCTCTACACATATACATGCAAACTGGAATGGATTTTCTAGACATCTTATCACTCGGTGCTGCTTATCGATATGTTGTTAAAATCGAGAAGAAATTTAAGCACAAAAAAAATCGGGATTTCGGGTCTACAAATCCACAACAACCAAAGTATGACAAAGATGACCCTAACAAACATTCTCCTAAAAACCAATCCAAGCCACAAGAAAAGAATGGTCACGGGAAGACAAACAAGGACATCGAAAAATCGTACGATTTCCCTAAAATCACCTGGCACAACACCAATGAATTTCGTTCAAAATAGTCATTGGTGGCTGAGATCAAAGATAAGGAGTCGAACCTTGATTCAGAATCTGATTATGAAAATATTGGTAAAAGAGAGATCATTGACGCAAACACCACTGTTATTGCCGTGACTGCAACAATTCAACCAGAAGAGCCAACAGATCCTGAAGAGGGGGAGTTCATTTTTCATTCACAAATGTGGATGAAGGGGACCCCACTGCATTTTATTGTTGATAGAGGAAGCCAAAAGAAACTCATCTCTGCAGAGGTTGTCAAACAGTTGGTATTGTCAACAACACCACACCCGCAACCATAAAACATCTGATGGCTTCTCCAAGGACGAGATGTTCATGTCAGCCAATAGTTTCGATTACCATATGGAATCCAACCCTTCAACGATGAGGTATTATGTGATGTTTCCTCACTAGATGCCTGTTATGTCCTCTTAGGCCAACCATACATATGGAGACGCCATGTTGTTTATGAGTCTCGGCCCCGTAAGTGTCATTGTTATTTTGGGGGGTCATCTCTATAGAATACCAGAGGTAGTTAAAACTATTTTCCCACTGAAACAGTGTCTCATGGTAGTATCTCATACTGCAAAGTTCAACCTAATCACATTTTGTTCAAAAGGGGAACATAAGGACACTGCAACCACTACAGCCTCAACCCAATCACCTTCTATTCAACAGAAGCAGATCGACAAGGTTGTACAAAAGCACAAAAATTCCTTCTGCACACAATAATATCATTTATCCAGACTGGTTACAAAGGTCCAACCCTTCCAGCCACATGTTCATGACAACCTTCAACATACTAAGCAACGCAAGTTCTCCAACGAGGCAAGCAGCTCATCAAGATGAAGATTCAACAAACGCTTTTCCCTCTCCCCCGGGCACTCAATGAAACAAATACCATTGCGTCCTAAGGAGGAAGGATTTATATAGGTGGATGTCGGTGGCCACCCACCTTTTCCAACTGGCTCAAAACTATTTTCTGGCAATTTTGGCAATTTATTATTTTTAGGAGTTTTAAAATTTCGAGGCCATTTTGAGCACCTAAATGAAGGATTTTTGGGATAGATCTTGTGAATTATAGACAAAGGAATGATTTAGGACCAAAAATGAATCTCCATCATGATACCTTTCCAACGGTCTATCATACGCCTAAAACGAATATCGTATGCAAAATATATGACCCCGAGAAGTTGATGTACTAACTTACCCAAACGGGGCCCACATGAATTTTGGTGCTTCATGTCCTAGGGTTAGGTTTTTGGATGTCTAAGGTTTTTGGCATTATGTTTTATTGTAAAACCTCCTTCAGAGCCTCATTGTAATCATATTCTTAGGAATGTGATTAGTTGTCACATCTCTTCTCAGAGATAAGCTCCCACCATTCTAGCGAGTCTTTCACTATGTATTTTTATAGTCTCTGTACATTTCTTCATTAATATAAATCATGTATTACTGTATATATGTGTTAATGGTTGCATCTCTGATACATTTTTGTTATATTATTGGATATGTGTGATATCTATGTGCATTTATTTATTATATCTCCGCTCTCATTTCGTGCCGAAAATAATCTGGATCAGTGGTATCAGAGCAGATTGATCTTGATCATTTTTTCAGTGCATGTCCCCAACAAGGTCCGAGTATAGAAATTTGGGTCTCGAGCTTGTCTCTCTTGAATATAATCTCTCTCTCACACCCAATAAACCCTCCATGGCGTAAGAAAATAAAAACGACGGAGCAGATTATCCTATCAGTTTGTTGCTTGAGCAAGCTCTCACAGGACAGAGGAACGAAATGATGGAGAATTTTTCCCACGTCCTTCTATGCCTCCCAATGGCAGAAGGAACATATTCATAAAGCGAACACTTTGGAGGCACTTCACCTTTTAAGGTACAATTCAATTTTGGTATTACTATACTTGAAAGTCAGATAGATGCAAATTCCCTAGACAAATGGTTAAATCTTCTAGACGGTTATTTCTTTGTTCACAATTTTTTCGATAGGGAAAATATCACCTTAGCACTCCTTAAGTCTCTACCCCATGTCAAACATTGGTGGGAAACTTACTAGGAGAAAAGTTCCACAGAGGAGTCTGGAATATATGCGGTCGATCCCACTTGGGATTTTTTTGTGGATGTGGTAAAGGAACGGTATTACCCTATTGGCAACTACGAGGACCAGTACGTGAGATGGACCACACTGTGGCAAGCAAGGGGCCAAGAAGTTATGGATTTCACCAATACCTTCCATACCTTGCACACCAAGATGGGTATCAAAGACTCTAAACGACATTTGGTTCCGAAATACCATGGGGCTCTACACAGATACATGCAAACTGAAATGGATTTTATGGACATCTCATCACTCAGTGTTGCTTATCGATATGTTGTTAAAATCAAGCAAAAATTTAAGAACTAGAGCAAACGGGAGTTTGGGTCTGCAAATCCGCAACAACCAAAGTATGACAAAGATGGCCCTAACAAATAGTCTCCCGAAAACTAGTACAAGCCACATGAAAAGAAGGGTCATGGGAAGAGAAATAAGGACAGCGGAAAATGGTGTGATTTCCACAAAATCCCCTAGAACAACACCGATGAATGTCACTCAAAATAGAATTTGGTGGCCAATATCAAAGATGAGGAGACGAACCCTGATTAATAATATGATTATGAAAATACTAGTAAAAGATAGATCATTGGCACAGACCCCACTACTATTTTTGTGACTGCAACAATTCAACCAAAAGAGCCAGGAGATCTTGAAGAGGGGGAGCTCATTTTGCATGCATGGATGTGGGTGAAGGGGACCCCGATGCATTTTATTTTTGATAACGGAAGCTAGAAGAACCTCATATTAGTAAAGGTTGTCAAACAGTTGGGGTTTTCAACAACACCACACCGGCAAGGATGAGGTACTATGTGATGTTGCCCCACTGGATATCTGTGATGTCCTCTTGTGCCAACCACACATGTGGAGATGCCATGATGTTTATGACTCTCGACCCCGTAGTGTCATTGTTACTTTGGGGGGTCATCTCTAAGGAATACCAAAGGTAATTCCAACTATTGTCCCACCTAAATAGTGTTGCAAGGTAGTATCTCATACTGCAAAATTCAGCTTCATCACAACCTATTCAAAAGGGGAACATAAGGACACTACAACCACTACAGCCTCGCCCCAAGCACCTCCTATCTAATAGAAGCAGGTCGACAAGGTTCTAGCAAAGCACAAATATTCCTTCTGCACATGGGTATCTCATGTAGCTAGACTGGTTAAAAATCTCAAACCCTTCCAACCACATGTTCGTGACAACCTTCAACAAGCTAAGCAATGCAACTTCTCCAACAAGGAAAGCAACTCATCAAGATGCAGATTCAACAAACGCTTTTCCCTCTCCCCCGGGCACTCAACGAAATGGATACCATTTATTTCTAAGGAGGGAGGATTGATCCAGGTGGATATCGGTGGCCACCCACCTTTTCCAACTGGTTAAAAACAATTTTCTAGCAATTTTGGCAATTTACTATTTTTAGCAGCTTTAAACTTTCGGGGCCATTTTGAGGGCCTAAATGAAGGTTTATTAGGATTTATATTCTCAATGATATCAGATCATATGATTGAGCACACAAAATGAATCTCCTCGATGGTATCTTTCCAACGGGATATCATATGCCTAAAACAAAGATCATATGCAAAGTTACGACCTCGAGAAGTTGATGTACTAACTTACCCAAATGGGGACCACATAACTTTTGTCGCTTCATCTCCTAGGGTTAGGTTTCTGGATGTCTAGGGTTTTTTGCATTCCAGTTTGTTGTAAAAATGCCTTCAGAGCCTCATTGTAATCATCTTATTGCGAATTCGAGTAGTCGTGACATCTCTTCTAAGCGATAAGCTGCCACCATTCTAGCGAGTCTTTCACTCTGTATTTTTATAGTCTCTATACATTTCTTTCATTAATAAAAATCATGTATTACTGGCTATCTATGTTTATGGTTGCATCTATGATAAATTTATGTTATATTATTGGATATCTGCGATATCTCTGTGCATTTCTTTATTATATCTCCGCTCTCATTTCGTGCCGAAAATAATCCAGATCAGTGGTATCAAAGAAGGTTGCTCTTGATCTATTTTTTAGTGCATGTCCCCTACAAGGTCCGAGTATATAAAGTTGGGTCTCGAGCTTGTCTCTCTTGAAGACAATCGCTCTCGCACACCCAAAAAACCCTCCATGGCAGAAGAAAAGAAAAATGACGGAGCATACCAACCTATCAATTTGTTGCTTGAGAAATCTCTCACGCGACAGAGGGACGAAATGATGGAGAATTTTTACCACATCCTTCAATGCCTCCCGATAGCATCAGGTGCATCTTCATCAGAAGAGGCTGTGAAACATTTTTAATTGTCGATAACACCACACCCAGAGCCATACAACATCAGGTGGCTTTGCCAAGGACAAGATCTTTGTGTCAGCCAACAGTCTCAATTATCATACGTCATCCAACCCTTCAAGGATGAGGTATTATGTGATGTTGCCCCACTGGATTTTTGTGATGTCTTCTTGGGCCAAACAGACATGTGGAGACGCCATGTTTTTTATGAGTCTCGACCTCGTAGTGTCATTGTTACTTTGGCGGGTCATCTCTACAAAATACCAGAAGTAGTTGCAACTATTGTCCAACCTAAAAAATGTCACAAGATAGTATCTCATACTGCAAAATTTAGCTTCATCACAATCTGTTCAAAAGGTGAACAAAAGGACACTGCAACCACTAGAACCTCTCCCCAAACACCATCTATCTAACAAAAGAACGTCAAAAAGGTTGTAGAAAAGTGCATAGATTCCTTCTGCACATAGACATCTCATGTAGCCAGATTGGTTAGAAAGGTCCAACCCTTCCAACCACATGTTTGTGACAACCTTCAACAAGCTAAGCAATGAAACTTCTCCAACAAGGCAAGCAACTCATCAAGATGCAGATTCAACAAACACTTTTCCCTCTCCCCCGGGCATTCAAGGAATTGGAGACCATTTCTTCCTAAGGAGGGAGGATTGATCTAGGTGGATATTGATTCCCACCCACCTTTTCCAACTATCTCAATAGAGTTTTCTAGAAATTTTGGCAATTTACTATTTTTAGTAGTTTAAAACTTTCAGGGCCATTTTGAGGGCCTAAATGAACGTTTTTCAGGATTGAGTTTCTCAATGATGGAGATAAGCATGACTGAGCCCCCAAAATGAACCTCCTCGACGATACCATTCCAACGGGCTATCATACCCCTAAAATGGAGATTGTATGCAAAAGTTACAACCCTGGGAAGTTGATGTACTAACTTACCTAAACAGGGCCCACATGACTTTTGGAGCTTCATCTCCTAGGGTTAGGTTTTTTGATGTCTAGGGTTTTTGGCATTCTGGTTTATTGTAAAAAGGCCTTCAAAGCCTCATTTTAATCATCTTCTTGCAAATGCGAGTAGTCATCACATCTCTTCTCAGAGATAAGCTGCCACCAATCTAGCGAGTATTTCACTCTGTATTTTTACAGTCTCTCTACATTTATTTCATTAATAGAAATTGTGTATTATTTTATATCTGTGTTTATGGTTTCATCTCTGACACATTTCTATTTTATTATTGGATATATGTGATATCTCTGTGAATTTCTTTATTATATCTCCGCTCTCATTTTGTGCTGAAAATAATCTGGATCAGTGGTATCTGAGTACGCTGCTCTTGATCATTTTTTTCAGTGCATGTCCCTGACGAGGTCCGAGTATAGAAAGTTGGGTCTCGCTTTCATCTCTTGAAGACAGTCACTCTCGCATGCCAAATAAATCCTCCATGGCAGAAGAAAAGAAAAACGACAAAGCAAACGATCCTATCAATTTGTTCCTTGAGCAAGCTCTGACGTGACAGAGGGACGAAATGATGGAGAAGTTTTCCCACATCCTTCAACGCCTCCTGATAGCATCATATGCATCTTCATCAAGCATCCACTTTGGAGGCACCTCGTATTTTAAGATACAAGCCAATTTTAATATTCCTATATTTGAAGGCTAGATAGATGCAGATTCCCTAGACTAATGGTTAAATGTGCTAGATGATTATTTCTCTATTCACCATTTTTTCGATAGGGAAAAAATCACCTTCGCACTCCTTAAATATCTCCCCCATGTCAAACATTGGTCGGAAACTTACCGGGAACAAAGTTCCATAGAGAGTCTGGAATATATGGGGTTGAGCCCACTTGAGATTCTTTTGTGGACGCGATAAAGGAACAGTATTACCCTCTTGGAAACTACGAGGACTAGTACATGAGATGAACCACACTACAACAAGAGAGGTGCCAAGAAATTCCAGAGTTCAACAATACCTTCCATTCTTTGCGCACCAAGCTAGGTATTAAAGACTCCAAACAAAATTTGGTTCTTAAATACCATGGGGCTCTACACAGATACATCCAAATCGAAATGGATTTTCTGGACATCTCATTACTCGATGTTTCTTATCGATATGCTGTTAAAATCGAGCATAAATTTAAGCACCACAACAAATGGAAGTTTGGGTCTACATGTCCACAATAACGAGAGTAAGACAAAGATGACCCTAACAAACAGTCTCCCAAAAACCAGTCCAAGACATAGTAAAAGGAGGGTCACGAGAAGACAAAGAAGGACACTAGAAAATGGTGCGACTTCCACAAAATCCCCTGGCACAACACCAATGAATGTCGTTCAAAATAGTCATTGGTGGTCGATATCAAAGATAACGAGTTGAACCCTGATTCAGAATCTCACTCTGAAAATACTGGTAAAAGACAGATCATTGATTTAGATCCCACTGTTATTGTCACGACCCCAACAATTCAACAAGAACAACCAACAAATACTCAAGAGGAGGATCACCTTTTTCATTCACATATGTGGGTGAAGGCGACCTCGCTGCATTTTATTGTTGATAGAAGAAGCCAGAAGAACCTCATCTCAACAGAGGTTGTCAAACAGTTGGGATTATCGACAACACAACACCCGCAACCATAAAACATCGGGTGGCTTCGCCAAGGACGAGATCTCCATTTCAACCAATACTGTTGATTATCATATGGCATCCAATCCTTCAAGGATGAGGTATTATGTGATGTTTCCCTACAGGATGTCTGTGATGTCCTCTTGGGCCAACCATACATGTGGAGACACCATGTTGTTTATGAGTCTCGACCCCGTAGTGTCATTGTTACTTTGGGGTTTCACCTCTAGAAAATACCATAGGTAGTTCCAACTATTGTCCCACGTAAACAATTCCTGAAGGTAGTATCTCATACTGCAAAATTCATCTTTATCACAATTTGTTCAAAAGGGGCACAGAAGGACACTCCAACCACTACAACCTTTCCCCAAGCACCTTCTATCCAACAGAAGCAGGTCAACAAGGTTGTAAAAAAGTGCAAATATTCCTTCTGCACATAGGCATCACATGTATCTAGATTTTTTTAAAAGGTTCAACCCTTCAAGCTACATGTTTGTGACAACCTTCAACAAGCTAAGCAATGCAACTTCTCCAATAAGGCAAGTAGCTCATCAAGATGCAGATTCATCAAACACTTTTCCCTCTCCCCTGGGCACTCAACGCAATGGAGACCATTTCTTCTTAATGATGGAGGATTGGTCCAGGTGGATTTCGGTGGCCACCCACCTTTTCCAACTCGCTCAAAACAATTTTTTGGCAATTTTGGCAATTTACTATTTTTAATAGTTTCAAACTTCTGGGGCCATTTTGACGGCCTAAATGAAGGTTTTTATGGATAGATATTCTCAATGATATCCAAAGGTATTATTGAGCCCTTAAAATGAATATCCTCGACAATACGTTTCCAACGGGCTATCATACGCCTAAAACGAAGATCGTATGCAAAAGTTACAACCCCGAGAAGTTGATGTACTAACTTACCCAAATGGGGCCCACATGACTTTTGGCGCTTCATTTGCTAGGGTTAGATTTTTGGATGTCTAGGGTTTTTGGCATTCAGGTTTATTGTAAAAGGTCCTTCAAAGCCCCATTGTAATCATCTTCTTGTGAATGTGAGTAGCTTTCACATCTCTTCTCAGAGATAAGCTGGCACCATTCTAGCGAGTCTTTCACTCTGTATTTTTATAGTCTTTGTACATTTCTTTCATTAATAGAAATCGTGTATTACTGTATATTTGTGTTTATGGTTTCATCTCTCATACATTTCTGTTATATTATTGGATATCTTTGTACATTTCTTTATTATATCTCCACACTCATTTCGTGTCGAAAATAATCTCGATCAGTGTTCTATCTCTTCTCCAACTTGTTAATAATCTAATTCGATCTATCTCTTAGTAATTGTAAGTAGCTTAAAAGTTTAAATTTAACATCGAATTTGTTAGTACAAAGAAACCCTCTTCATTAGGGGCTTCTGTGCATATCATTGAAATCCTTACTTCACATCTCAATAATTGTAATGTTTATAACAATGACATTTCATCCCTACATAAATATTATACAACTAAAAATCTAATAATAAAAAATCTACACTCTTCATTAGGGGCTTGTATGCAGAGCATTGAGATCCTTACTTCACATCTCAATAATTGTAATGTTCTGTTGAAGTTACTAAGACAACTGAGAGGTGGGGTGGATCAGTGGTAATTGAGCTTAAACAATTTTAAGTCTATTAAAACATTATTAATCTTTATTCAAGTGATCATCAACAATATACAACATATGGACAGTAAAAGTAAAGAGCATCAATCACACATAAGGTATACACAGAGACAGATTTTCATGAGGAGACCCATAAAGGGAGAAAACCTCTTCTTCTTCGAAATGATAGGCATTCTTTTAAGTTTTGTACATCATCTATAATTGAGCACCAACTCAATGTGAGGCTGCTACCCTTGTTTTACAAGCTGCAACTTGTTTGAGAGCACCAACTCTCTGGTTTCTCTAGCACCCACTAGAAGGAAGCACCAACTCCCTTAATGTTCCAGCACCAACTGGATGGAAGCACCAATCTCCACTTACACAGGCTCCAACTTGTATAACAGAGAACACTTGTTCTCCCTTGCACCACCCTGCCACCCTTGTTTCTCTGGCTGCAACCAGATGGAAACTACAACTTCCTGTGTTCAAGCTCTCACTTGAACCTATGAGGACAACAATCCTCCCGAGCACCTCCCAACCTCCCTAGAATATGAATGAATAAATAAAGATTCAACTACGCAGATAAATCAATTCTTACCAGTCTTTCTTTGTTCTGTAAGTCTGGTCTTCTTCTAACTATTCTGTAATTCTTCTCTTCCTCTGTTTGTTCAGTAGGTATGATCTGCATCAACTCGTTCTGTCATTTTTCTCTGCTTCAACTTGTTCTATTAATCTACTCTACTTCAAGTTTTCTTCATCATCTGTTACTCTTCTCTGAGTTTCATCTCACACTGTGGATATTCTCAATCTCACACTGCACATTCTATGATTTTCCCTTTCTTACAGTTTCATTCATTTTTCATACAGAACAACCAACCGCACACAGTCTATCTCATTTTCATTTATATATGCACCCCCGACGGTTCCACTTCGCATTTCCTTAGGAAAAAGAAAGACAATTGTCCGAGCAACTGAAATGCCAACTGATTGGCAATCATGAGTCTGTTTTGCTAAAAGATTCGTAACTCAGGAGTTAAATGTGAGAGAGAATAGTAACCCTCTGATCTTTGTTCAAATTCACCTGCACCGTTGGATTGGCTTCATGAGATCTTGCATTCATTTCGGTATTTTTGTGGCCAAGCTTAGCACCTCTAGCTTCTACCTCCATCTTCCATCGATGTGATCAATGGCTATGACCACGCACTTATGCATAGAGCACTTTTGCGATTTCTCATTTCGTGAATTTCAACACTATGCTCTGTTGACCCCAAGTCAACGAAGTTTCGATCGCTTGCCACATGTCCTATGATTCGATGGTCCAGATCTGATCTTGATTCAACGGCTACGATTGAATCGTGATTTCGCATGTCATGATTTCGACATTCTTGTTGCATTGTTTTCTTTGCCTCTCCATGTCACGATTCATGAAACTCCGATATGGAGTTAGATCAACGGTCCAGATCTGATCTTGATTTAACGACTGAGATTGAATCGTGATTTCCCATATCTCGATTTCGACATTCTTGTTACATTGTTTTCTTTGCCTCTCCATGTCGCGATTCGCGAAACTTCGATATGGAGTTAGATCAACGGTCCAGATATGATCTTGATTTAACAGCTGAGATTGAATCAGTATTTCACATATCACGATTTCGACATTCTTGTTACATTATTTTTTTTGCCTCTCCATGTTGCGATTCACGAAACTCCGATATGGAGTTAGATCAACGGTCCAGATCTGATCTTGATTTAACGACTGAGATTGAATCGCGATTTCGCATATCGTGATTTCGAAATTCTTGATGTTCAGTGTTTTTGTCACTTCAAAGTCCCGATCCACGAAAATCCGTAATGGAGTCGGATCAACGGTCCATATCACATCTTGATCCAACGGCTCAGATTAAATCATGATTTCGCATATCGCGGTTTTGGGATTCCTATGGTTGATATTACTTGACATCTCCAACTCTCAATCCTCGATACTCCGACATGGCCTGGAATCAACGGTCCAGATTCAACCTTGATCTGACGGCTCAGATTAAATCGCAATTTCGCATATCGCGATTTCAAGATTCCTATGGTTGATATTACTTGGCATCTCCAGCTCTTGATGCCCAAAACTCCGACATGGATTCGAATCAACGGTCCAGATTCAACCTTGATCTAACAACTCAGATTAAATCGCGATTTCAAGAGGTTAGGGAACCCTGTTCCTTTGACTCTCCAGTCAGCGAAATGGTGATCTATCCCCACGTGTCCTACCCGTAAATGGACGGTCCTCCTTCTTTCAGAATTTTGTACGCCCGCTTCTCCTTGTACTTTAAAAGACGTTCAGGTTCTCCATGATCCAACGATGGTCAGATCCTGCGCTTGGATCTAACGTCTGACATCTTTCCTCCTCTTCAGCACTCTTCTTGTCTACATTCAGATCTAACGTCCCTCGTTCTTTTGGGAATTTTGAATGGGATCCAACGATCAGAAATGCTTCTCAAACTTTACGAGCCTTCGATCATTCGATCAGTGTTGTGTTTCCTTCAATCATTCGATCTTCCTGAACTTATCTTTTATTTTCCTGTCTATTACAAACTTCCTATACTCATGCCATTTTCATTGTTGTGCTTGACATCAATGACAAGCATTCACTGTCTCTTAAATATTTTCCATTCGTTGTCTGTGAAATATTTGCCAACAATCTCCCCCTTTGGCATTGATGGCAACACAAGCACCCACATGCATTTGGACTCGACTCTCCGACTCTCCTCCCGAAATCTTTTCTCCCCCTTTGACATCAATGTCAAAGAAGAAACATTCTTCCCCTTATCTGTTGCAAAACATACTCCCCCTATTGACTATAAGCATCTTGGAAATACACAAGATATTCAATAAGTACTCCCCCTGACCAGGTGAATAGATTAGACACAAGAAATTATAACCCCTAATTTTTGACGAAGATATCCAAAAGGGGTCACTGCTAATGGTTTAGTAAAGATATCAGCCATCTGTTCTTTGGAAGGAATATAATTTAGCTGAACAATTATGTTTGTAACTTGTTCTCTGAGAAAATGGTACTTTATTGGAATATGCTTATTCTTGGAATGAAGAACAGGATTCTCGGAGACACTAATGGCACTGGTGTTATCAAAATGAATTGGAATAGGATCAGTGTAAGTTACCTTCATATCTGCAAGAGTTTGTATCATCCATAAAATTTGTGTGTAGCAAGTAGCAGCAGCAATGTATTCTGCCTTTGTAGTGGATAATGAAATGGATCCTTGCCTTTTACTAAGCCATGCAACTAATGAGTCACCCAGAAAGAATGCTCCTCCACTGGTGTTTTTTCTCTCATCAACATAGTTTGCCCAATTTGCATCTGAATAAGAAGTTAACTGGAAATTCTGATTTCTAGGATACCACAGACCATAAGTCATTGTTCCCTTCAAGTATTTAAATATCCTTTTGACAGCTACCAAATGACTTTGTTTAGGAGAAGATTGAAAACGACCTACCATTCCAATAGCTTGCATTATATCAGGACGAGATGTTGATATGTACAAAAGACTGCCTATCATAGAGCGATATGTCCTTTGATCAACATCAGGTGAGATATCATCTTTACTCAACTTGCAACCAACCATCATAAGTGTGCTAACTGTAGAGGAATCTTCCATCTGAAATTTCTTCAACATCTCTTTTAAATATTTTTCTTGAGAAATAAAAATTCCTGCAGAGCTTTGCTTTACTTGTAGGCCAAGAAAATATGACAGTTCTCCTTTCTTGAACCCTTTTTCTTGTAGAAATTTGTCCAGTCTATAATACTAAGATCGTGGTGCTTGTTTTAGTCCATATAAGGCCTTCTACAGCTTACAAACATAATTAGGATTATCTGTCAATGAGAATCCTTCAGGTTGCTCCATATATACTTCTTCCTATAGATCTCCATTAAGAAATGTTGAGTTAACATCCATCTGATAAACTTTGAAGTTCTTATGACATGAATAAGCAAGAAACATTCTGATAGCTTCCAATCTTGCCACTGGTGCAAAAGTTTCATCAAAGTCCTGACCTTCAACTTGTGCATATCCTTTACAGACCAATCTGGMTTTATTTCTAACAACTTGTCCTTTTTCATTCATTTTATTCTTGAACACCCATTTGGAACCTATTACATTCTTATCTTTAGGTCTAGGGACAAGCTCCCAAGTATTGTTCTTCTCAATCTGATCAAGCTCTTCATTCATTTCTCTAATCCAATTATCTTCCTGGCTAGCTTCCTCAAAAAATTTAGGTTCAGTCATAGATAAAAATGCAACATGATATTTTTCTGAGTCTTTAATCAATTTCCTTCTTGTCTGAACTCCTTCATTTATATCCCAAATTATCTGATTTTCAGGATGATTCTTTCTGATAATTCTGAGAGGTGATTTTGCTTCTTTCTGCTTATTTGTGTCAGTTTGAATATTCGTATCTTCATCTGATCCAGACTCTTCTCCTTTTGATCCTTGGACCTGTTCATATTCATCTTCAACTGTATCTTCTGGTCTTGGTTCAACACTTCTTACATTTCTGACTGGGATTTCTTCATCAACTTTTATATCTATACAATCAACTAGTTTGTGCAGTCTCTTATTGTAGCATCTGTACCCTTTATTGTTTGTAGCATAACCCACGAAGATACCTTCATAAGCCCTGTCATCATATTTGCCAATATTTTCATCATTTTTCTTGATATAACATTTACTCCCAAAAACTTTAAAATGCTTAATTGAACCAGGTCTTCCAAACCAAAGTTCATAAGGGGTCTTGTCACTGTGTGGTCTGAGATGAGCTTTGTTAAGGATATGAATAGTTGTATTAATTGCTTCCACCCAATATGTCTGAGGTATGTTCCTTTCATTCATCATTGATCTTGCCATTTGTTGTACTGACCTATTCTGCCTCTCAACAACTCCATTTTGCTATGGATTCCTTGGAATTGTGTACTCTCTTTTGATCCCATGCTTATCACATAACTCTTTGAAGTTCCCTGAACTAAACTCTCCTCCTCTATCAAACCTTACTACCTTTAATCTTTTTCCTATTTGATTCTCAGTCAGAGCCTTAAATACTTTGAATTTTTCAAATGCTTCAGATTTTTATTTCAAAAAGGCAACCCAAGTTAGTCAAGAATAGTCATCAATAATCAACATAAAGTAATTTTCTTTTCCTATAACTTCTTTCCTTGATGGACCACATAGATCCATATGTACTAACTCGAGAGGTTTTTCTGTTGAGGGAAAGTTTTTAGATTTGAACTGAGTGCGAGTAATCTTTCCTATCTGACAGGATTTACAAACAGAGTCATATGGCTTTGATATCTTCGGAAGATCTTTTACCGCCCCATTGTTTCTGAGTTTGATTATGTGATAAAAATTTAGGTGACCAAGTCTCCTATGCCACAACCAACTTTCATCATATTTGCTTAAGTGGCATTCTTCTTCTTCTTCTTTTAAAACATAAACATTGTTTTATGTTCTTATACCTTTTGCAACTAGCTGACCTGAATCCATAGTTTTTATTCTACAGTCTTTAGAGGTAAAAACAACTTCGCACCCTCGGTCACAGACTTGAATGACACTAAGCAGATTATGTTTCAAATCTTCTACAAACAACACATCTTGAGCTTTTCTTTTTCTGTTACACAAAATTACAATTTCTTTACCTTTAATCTTTCCTGGTGCATCATTTCCAAAAGTTACATTCCCTGATTTGCTATCACTTAGAGTTAGAAACTTACTTCTGTCTCCAGTCATGTGTTTGGAGAATCCACCATCAATATACTAGAGATTATTTTTCCTTTGGGATGATAGCACTAGTCCACACTTGTCATCTACCTTCTTCTTCCAAACTTTGACATTTTCAGTAGTGGGGATCAAATCTGAATTGTCTTTCCTTAAGCGACAGTCTGTAGGTTTATGACTATAATTATGACAGTTGTAACATTTTGGTTCACTGTGTAATAGATCATAATGATTGTTATTCACATATCTGTTGTTGTGTTTCACCTGTGTCCTTCTCCCAATCATCACATGATTTGTAATCTGTGATTGTTTGTTGCTTGGTTGTCTCAATCTTTGTTGTGGAAGATAGTTATTCATTGAATATCTTGCTTGTTCATATCTAAATCTTAAAGAACAGTTTATAGCTTTGTGACCAAAATTAGAGCAGAGAAAACAATAACCATAGAAAAAATCTTTGTACCTTGAAAAAATATGTCTTCTTTGAGGAGGTCGACTTCTGTCATGCTAATAATATTTCTGGTCTACAAATTCGGTTCTGGGGCTTTTTCTTTCATTTCTTCTTGGTGGCTAATTTTCCTTCTTTGTTTCAGCAGAGTGATTATTGTCAATGTTTGAGGATTTGACAAACTTGATAGATTCTGTATTACTTGGATGATCACTACTTGATCCTTCTTCATATCCCAATCCATCTTTCAACTTTGAATTTCTTTGTTGATTTAGAATGGAGGTTAATTCTTTTGAGGCTTTAATACTTGGCAGATTTTGATGATACAACCCTTTAAATTTCTCCATTTCTTTTCTAGTTTTTACTATCTCTTCTTCTAAGGATTCACACCTGACTATTTCAGTATGTCTTCTATTTTTTTTGCCTCTTCTAATTCTACTTTCAACAGAGCAAAGTCTTCATCAGGTTTTTTACTGTCTTTCTCGAACTGTGTCAACAATTGTTTTTGCTTTCTATTCTTAGTTCTGAGTCTATCAATTTCTTCCAGTGCACTGATCAGTTCTCCTTCCAAATCAACCATAGCTTCTTCATCATTATCATCACTGCCCGTGTTTTTATTATCATAATCCTCCTTGGCCATAAGCATGAAGTCATTTGCCTTATCTTCACACGATGAGTCACTATTGGTGTCTTCTGAGGAATTGTCATTATTTGCAACCAAACTTTTCATCTTATTATATTTCTTATATTTGTACTTCTTTTCAACATCAGAGTTATGGTCCTTTTTCTGATGGGGACACTTAGATGCAAAATGACCTATCTTACCATAGTTAAAGCATTTGAAGGGAAACTTCCCTTGATATTTTCCTGGCCCTTTCTTTAACCTTCTCACAAATTTTGCCTCAATATCATCTAATTCTGAATCAGTATTCTTGTCTTCTTTAAAAGATGCTTCTCTAGTACTGGATTTATCTTTGTTAATTCTCATTTCATATGCAGTTAGAGTTCCTAGAAGTTGATCGATGGAAAGAGTTTTAAGATCATTTAATTATTATATTTCAGAGACTTTTGGATTAAATTTATCAGGCAGAGATCTTAAAATCTTCTGAACTAAGAGTGAGTCATCAAACTTCTCACCAAGACCCTTCATGGCATTTACAAGTTCTTCAACTCTTAAAAAATACTTGCTGATTGTTTCATCTTCATTCATCTTTAGTTGTTCAAATTTCAATCTGTATGTTTGAAGTTTGGCATCTTTTACTTTCTCATTTCCTTCATAATTTCTAATAAGTTTATCCCACATTGCTTTTGCAGTATCAAGATGCATCACCTTTACAAACTCAGCTTCAGCAAGTCCATTCAAGATAGCATTCATCCCCTTAGCATTAAAACTAAACTCTAACTTATCATCCTTGGAGGATAGCACAACAGGCTTTGTATATCCAGTCTCTACTACATCCCAAACATCAGCACCCAAGGCCATTAAGTATGTTCTCATTCTAATCTTCCAGAAGGAAAAATTTGTTCCATCAAACAGAGGGGGCTTAGAGGCTGAAGTCCCTTCATGACTTGTCATGTTTAAGATTACATATCTACCTTTGAATAAAAAGAACCCGCTCTGATACCGATTGTTGAAATTACTAAGACAACTAAGAGGGGGGGTGAATCAGTTGTAATTGATCTTAAACAATTTTAAGTCTATTAAAACATTATTAATCTTTCTTCAAGTGATCATCAACAATATATAGCATATGGACAGTAAAAGTAAAGAGCATCAGTCACACATAAGGTATACACAGAGACATATTTTCACGAGGAAACCCATAAAGGGAGAAAACCTCTTCTTATTCGAAATGATAGGCAGTCTTTTAAGTTCTGTACATCATCTATAATTGAACACCAACTCAATGTGAGGCTGCTACCTCTGTTTTACAAGCTACAACTTGTTTGAGAGCACCAACTCTCTAGTTTTTTTAGCATCCACTAGAAGGAAGCACCAACTCCCTTAATGTTCATGCACCAACTGGATGGAAGCACCAACTTCCAGTTACACAGGCTCTAACCTGTATAACAGAGAACACTTGTTCTCCCTTGCACCACTCTGCCACCCTTGTTTCTCTGGATGCAACCAGATGGAAGCTACACCTTCCTGTGTTCAAGCTCTCACTTGAACCTCTGAGGACAACAGTCCTCCCGAGCACCTCCCAACCTCCCTAGAATATGAATGAATAAATAAACAGTCAACTACGCAGATAAATCAATTCTTACTAGTCTTTCTTTGTTCTGTAAGTCTAGTCTTCTTCTAAGTGTTCTACAATTCTTCTCTTCCTCTGTCTATTCAGCAGGTCTGCTCTGCATCAACTTGTTCTGTCATTCTGCTCTGCTTCAACTTGTTCTATTATTCTACTCTGCTTCAATTTTTCTTCATCATTTGTTACTCTTCTTTGAGTTTCATCTCACACTGTGCATATTCTCAATCTGACACTGCACATTCTATGATTTTCCCTTTCTTACAGTTTCATTCATTTTTCATACAAAACAACCAACCGCACACAGTCTCTCTCATTTTCATTTATACACGCACCCCCAACGGTTCCACTTCACATTTCCTTAGTCAAAAGAAAGACAACTGTCTGAGCAACTGAAACGCCAATTGATTGGCAATCATGATTCTGTTCCGCTAACAGATTCGTAACTGAGGAGTTAACTATGAGAGAGAACAGTAACCCTCCGATCTTTGTTCAAATTCACCTGCACCATTAGATTGGCTTCATGAGATCTTGCATTCATTTCGTCATTTATGTGGCCAAGCTTAGCACCTCTAGCTTCTACCTCCATCTTCCATCGATGTGATCAATGGCTATGACCACGTGCTTATGCATAGAGCGCTTTTGTGATTTCTCATTTCATGACTTTCAACACTATGCTTCGTTGACCCCAAGTCAGCGAAATTTCGATCGCTTGCCACATGTCCTATGATTCGATGGTCCAGATTTGATCTTGATTCAATGGCTGCAATTGAATCGTGATTTTGCATATCACGATTTCGACATTTTTGTTGCATTGTTTTCTTTGCCTCTCCATGTCGCGATTCACAAAACTTCGATATGGAGTTATATCAATGGTCCAGATCTAATCTTGATTTAACGACTGAGATTGAATTACAATTTCACATATCGCAATTTCAACATTCTTGTTACATGGTTTTCTTTGCCTCTCCATGTCACGATTTGCGAAACTCCGATATGGAGTTAGATCAACGATCCAGATATGATCTTGATTTAACAGCTGAGATTGAATCGCGATTTCGCATATCACGATTTTAACATTCTTGTTACATTGTTTTCTTTGCCTCTTCATGTCGCGATTCGCGAAACTCCGATATGGAGTTAGATCAACGGTCCAGATATGATCTTGATTTAATGGCTGAGATTGAATCGTGATTTGGCATATCGCGATTTTGACATTCTTGATGTTCAGTGTTTTTATCACTTCAAAGTCCCGATCCACGAAACTCCGTAATGAAGTCGGATCAACGGTCCAGATCACATCTTGATCTAACGGCTCAGATTAAATCGCAATTTCCCATATCGCGATTTCAGGATTCCTATGGTTGATATTACTTGACATCTCCAACTCTCGATCCCCGATACTCCGACACGGCCTGGATTCAACGGTCCAGATTCAACCTTGATCTGACGGCTCAGATTAAATCGTGATTTCACATATCGCGATTTCGAGATTCCTGTGGTTGATATTACTTGACATCTCCAACTCTCGATCCCCGAAACTTCGACATGGACTGGAATCAATGGTCCAGATTCAACCTTGATCTGACAGTTCAGATTAAATCGTGATTTCAAGAGGTTAGGGAACCCTGTTCCTTTGACTCTCCAGTCAGCGAAATGACGATCTATCCCCACGTGTCCTACCTGTAAATGGATGGTCCTCCTTCTTTCGAAATTTTATACGCCCGCTTCTCCTTGTACTTTAAAAGGCATGTAGGTTCTCCTTGATCCAACGATGGTCGGATCCTGCGCTTGGATCTAACATCTCACATCTGTCCTCCTCTTCAGCGCTCTTCTTATCTACTTTCAGATCTGACGGCCCTCGTTCGTTCGGGAATTTTGAATGGGATCCAACGATCAAAAATGCTTCTCAAACTTTACGAGTCTTTGATCATTTGATCAGTGTTGCGTTGCCTTCAATCATTCGATCTTCCTGAACTTATCTTCTATTTTCCTGTCTGTTACAAACTTCTTGTACTCATGCCATCTTCATTGTTGTACTTGCCATCAATGACAAGCATTCGCTGTCTTTGAATATTTGCCAACATGTTCATATGTTCATAACAATGACATCATTTCAGCGCAACATAAATATTATACAACTAAAAATTTAATAATTCTAATGTATTTTAAATATATAAAATAATAACATAAAATTTAAATCATATCAATTAGTGAAATAAATAAAAAGAATATAAGATAATTTTCTTTTATATCATTACTAACTGTTTATTAATTAATCAATACTATAAAAGATTAAACATATATATAGATAGAGACATATTTAAACATATAGATTCATCTTAACTTATAACTATTTATATACTAAGACATCTTAATTGTCTTTTGTCCTTCTACATGCTTAATAAATTAGAAGTTAAATAAATCTAACAAACTAATCTATAATAACAAGCATACTGATCTATAATAACAAACATGATAGAATTATACCACTCAATTTTGTTCACACCTTCAAAGCCTCTTAAAACCTAGATTTTTCACACAATTTAACATTTCTCTTAGAGTACCATCTTATTTTTCTCCTCGGTTGTCTTTGCGTACCATTAATACTAGCGACAATGGAATAGAGGCTACCCTTCCTAGTAATGTGATCTCCAGCATGACCTCTTTGTGAAACGGTGCTTTCACATAATAATATCAATGCATTTTTACATGTTCCCATAGCAAATTTCTCAAATCTGGAAGTTTTGAATCATAGTTCCAATCTTCTCACTGGGACAATCCCTAGTTTTTATTGTAATTGC
Organism: Picea engelmannii; assembly: GCA_009831015.1. NCBI lineage: Eukaryota > Viridiplantae > Streptophyta > Pinopsida > Pinales > Pinaceae > Picea > Picea engelmannii. The sequence goes on from ML786094.1 coordinate 424,757, forward strand.
CATCTCCGCCTCCTCTCTAGAGGCTATTTTTGCAATAAAAAATGTTGACAGCCTCAGTCCATAGAGACAGCCCAAGCTGCACCAAGAGGTCTCTTAATTTGACTTTCAACTATCTCTCGGGGACTATTCTAGTATTTATTTGGCTGTCCGGGCTTTAGGATTCTTAATGTGGTTGAATCTACTTGAGCGTAAAATTCCAATTATCTTTCAAATAGCCACAGCCTAGAGAATCTGGTCCTTCACAATAATTTCATGACACGTACTATACCCTCTTGTCTAGAAAACTGCAGCAGTCTTGTGTGGTTTTCTCTTTCAATTATGAGGTTGACCAGAACTATCCGTCATGATTGGTCAGCTAGATAGGCTTTTGACATTACTAGAACTGTAACTGTACACTTTCACGACTTAAACACTAAACCTCATGTAAATCTTAGTTAAGATTAATCCCTTGATCTTCCTACGACTACCCAATCTGAGCGTGGGTGAAGCTCTCTTTCTGTTGGGTTTTCTCTTCTGATCTCCATCTGTTGTGCTCTCAAAGCTAATAGGCAGACTTATAACAACTACCTCAATGAATGTCAATCAACCGCTCAGTACACATGCGTCCACTTATAACTGACCGGCCTACATAAATACGACATTTGTTCGTTAAAAGAAACGAGGATATATAAGAATCCTATTGTAGGATTTTTCATACGTTTTTTCATCGGATTACTATGAAATTCTTAATTATTATTTAGATAGATGTTAAGTATTAGTGTCACCCGGATGGTGTATTAGGGAAGCGCAACAGGCGACAAGCACCGCCACACGATCCCCTTACACTTGGAGACATCGTACATTCTAATGGCAGCGAGGCTGCCACTTCCACGAGCTCATGTCAGCAAGATTAACTCCTCCCTACCACCAAACATAACTCCACACATGGGGACTATTATTATCAGGCCTGCGTTCATTCATCTGGCCATTTTTATGATTTCCAAGCACTCAGAGAATAATGGCATCGTTTGATGCCATTACTCCTCACTCTCAGCTCCGTAGGAAGGTTAATTTGAGTGCTCTCATTTCAATAGCCATACTCTCTGGTTGTCTCCCTGCCTCACATCAACTTTACATCTCACCTATCTCACTGCCACACTGTGTCAACACTCTTTGGCTCTTGGTTATTCTCCTATCTCCGCAGTCCTCGCTCCTACCATGCCTCACGGGGACAGCGTCAAAGGGGCCGCAATAGAAGAGGTGGGGTTTTTGAGCATATCAAGGGTCACCGTCGCCCCCACTGCCGAGGCTTACGAAGCCCACACTACCCCACACATTAGAACAGACCTCGACCTCGTCAAGGCCAATGCGTGTGTCCTTCGTAGGGTTATTGACCATGCTGTAGTCGATGCTGAGATTGGGAACTGGATTGAAGATCAAGGTTATTACCAAGAGTGTGCCACCCTCTATACCGGAACGATGGACTTATACTGGTTTCTTAAAACGATAAAACGATGATGGGAAAGGTGCTTCTAAAACGCAATGAGAATCATGAGGAATTTTTTTTAAAGACTGGATGAAATGAAAATAGAGCTTTTGCAGATCAACAGGGAAGTGGACTGTCTCCTGAGCGTGAACGTGGATGGTGTTGCATCGAGTCGTAGCGATGATGCAACATCTCCTCCTGAGGAGCCTCCAAGCCCAATTCAATAAAATTGATGTTTTGGCTCAATAGCTTAGATAGGTGTAGGGCGACAGCCCCACCAATGTATAGGCATAGACAGGGTCCTAGAACTTGTATGCATAGGCTAGTAAACAATGTTTTCAACAAAGTGTCACTGGTTTTATTTTTTGAATTTAAAGCCTGTCAGGGTCTAAATTTATTATTCTTTGCCTAGTCGAGTTTCCCAAGTGGCCCACCACGCACAGATTTGCATAACTTCTTGTTTTTCAAATAATAGAAATTATGGAATACTATCAACTAGCACAGTCATATATAATTTATGACCGATAAACGCCGAAAGACTATATAATTTCTCTCCTGAGTTTGCCAAGGTTTCAGGTTAATTGCATTTCTCTGCCATTTCCATAGAATGAAACGCATTTCTCTGCGAAATCCCTAAACCATTTCTCTGCGAAATCCATAAACCATTTCTCTGCGATTTCGCGAGAATAATTTTTCTGTGAGTATAATTTCTAACATTTACGAGTATAATTTTTAACATTTACCTTGGCAATTTCTCGGCGTTTACCAGAATAATTTCTTGAGAAATAATTTCTCTGCGAAATCCCTAAACTATTTTTATTAAAATTTACAAAAATTGATAATATTGTGATAAATGGAACGCGTGGGCATTAGACGGCGTGGGCATTAGACGGCCGGAAGTAGAACCGAAATCCCTAAACCATTTTTATTAAAATTTTCAAAAATTATAATATTGTGATAAATGGAACGCGTGGGCATTAGACGGCGTGGGCATTAGACGGCCGGAAGTAGAACGTGGCAATTACATATCCTTACAGTAATTTTTTAATGTTGAAAGTAAACATGTTAACGGATGCCCTGATTAATGCAAGAAAGTTATGAACAATAAATCCGATCCATTGATTTTGGAGATCGACTAAGAATATGCCAGCATCTTCAATGCATAGCCATCATATTAGGGTTTAAGATTAAATAAGGTTAAAAGATCATTAATTCTGCCCATTGTCAATAGGTATACGCCTTTCAGCGCAGCCACAAATTCGTGGCTGGTGAACGCCAAAAGATGTTGGCTGGTAATTGACACCACAAAACCATAAAATGAACTCCAAAAAGTGTTGGTCCGAAAAGTGTTGGCTGGTAATTGACCCCACAAAACCATAAAATGAAACGTTTTCATAAACTGTTCAAAATTCTTCTTCATGTGAATTTACTAATCTACCCATGATTAAATCTCAAATCCACACATACACCCAATAATACTCCAAAAAAAGTCAAGCAAACCTTAATCATGGCCAAAACAATAAAGGGATTCGAGGTGCACCATGAGCATCTTGGAGACATTGCTAGCTCCAAATATCTTATGAACAGAGGCGAACTTCTGAGGCTCGTGAGGGGAAAAGTATGGGGAAAATGGGCACTCCTGAGCACACCTCCGTCGGACCAGCTTGCATGTAGCACAGGGGGTTGATGTATTTAGAGGTTTATGACCACCCACCATCGCCCATGCGATAGCAACCGCAAAGAAATTTGATTTGAATTCATTTCATATGCTATACTTTGGGAAGATCGATGTAGCGAATGCGTGAACCTAACAACATGCATGTGCGGGCAACAGAGTATTAGCTCGATTCCAGCTAACCAGGACAGAACCTCTTTACAGCACAGAAGCCTGTCCGGATCTTATAAGAACAGAATCTCTCTGCACCACAAAAGCCTGTTCGGAAAACTCGATTTGAAAAGTTTGAACTGCTCCTGGAATCTATCTATATAAACCATGTCGATCCACTTCTAATTGCACTCCATCACTGTGTATCTGTTTTCATGTTGTCGAAGATGGCAGGGACTCATTCCTTTCTGTTGCTCGCCTTCTTCGCAGTCATAAGCCTCCAGGCATATAACTGCAGCGCTAGTTACTCTCCTCCTCCGGTGCACAAATATCCTCCTCCTGAACACAAATCTTATCAGGAGCACGAGCATCATCGTCGGGAGCACAAATATCATCACGATCATTTGGTACATAAATCTCCACCGAAGCACATCCAATATCCTCCCCCTGTTCATAGATCTCCCCCGAAGCCAATTGAATATTCTCCTCCTGTTCACAAATCTCCTCCCAAGCATACCGTATTTCCTCCGCCGGTTCACAAATCCCATCCCAAGCCTAGAGTATTCCCTCCGCGGGTTCACAAATCCCCACCTGCTCCATTTCATGAGTCTTCGCCCGTCTACAAATCGCCTCCACACTACAGGGTGCTTCCTCCTCCTCATCATCCTGCTTACTGACAAAGGTACACTTGTCTACTCCGTCTCTTCCATTGATCTCGTCAGGTTGTTTTTCTTGCTGCAACGCACGCTTCAATATGGCCCAGAAAATGAAACGTTGCTGTCATAAAATGAAAGGCAAGGCTGCACATGCACTGTAACAAAATTTTATTTTTTATTAATTACTTAGAGGTGGCAATCAGCTAGCCACCATAGTAAATTTTAAATATGATTAAGTAAAAGTAAAAAAATAAACATATAAAAGGATGCCTTTATAATAGTGAGGAAGTTACTTGTTGAAATCACAACCATTGATTTATTGGGACGACTAAGAATATTCCATCAATATTTAATCTTGTCCATACAAAACTGATTAAGCACTAAAAACCTATTAAATGTATACATTGTCAATAGGTGTACACCTTTTGGTGTAACAAAAAAAATAAAAGATGTTAAGTGTTAGCTTGAAATTAATTTAAGTAATTTAAAAACATATTTACTACGAGAAATCATGCTTAGTAAGTTGGAGCTCAAATTCAATAGTGTAAGGGTCTCCCACTACAACCATTGAGCGCATGGATTCATTGGGCAAATTCAACAATGGATGGATGAAGAGAAAAATAAAGTAAGTTATTGATTGGACAAACAAAGACGTTTGGGTGTGGGAAAGAAAATCTTGGGTGCACGATGGTGACACACAACACCAAGGAAGAACACATCTTACTTTCCATAGAATGATTAACAGATACTTGGGTTGTATTTGGGCAAGGTGGGGCGACTTGGGAGCATGCTCAAGGAGTAGACTCGTTTTCTCTTGGCAACATAAGCGAGTCAGAGAGGTTCGACGACCCCATCGACACACTCATGAGAAGTCATGACAATCGACACAAAGAGAGAACAAGGAAAAGGATGTGTGCCCAAGGATGGGGCACGTTGGTCCAAGAGACATACGTTTATTGGGTGCATGGGATTTTGATGGATGAATCGGGTCCACAGAAGGGCACAATGAGTTGGTTGAGTGTGGGTTCGCGAAGGGGTGCGACACACCCATGAGACATAACGTTTCGCACAAGGGAGCCTTGGAGCTTCTGTAAGAGAAAGGGTGCATAACTAAAGGAGACATACAACATTTTTGGAAAGAGATTTGGGAGAGCAAGTCTGAGGCAAGTTTGCAATAACAAACTGAGGTGGAATTGCCAAGATGGAAGACAAGCAACCAAGATTTCAACGTTTTGGAACGTTTTTAGGAAATTTGAAAACAAAAGTATGTGGAGGCATGTGTGAGAATGAATCGAAATATGCTTTAGCTTCGTTAAAGTTTGTGGAAATGAAACGACAACAATTCTGTGATTAAGGGCATGTCTAAGGTGCACCATAGGGAGTTGCGAAGGCATTTGTGACAGAGAATCTTGTGGTGATGAATTTATTCTTGAGTGTCTTAGTGAGGTAAGGTGAGTCATTTGACTCTGTTGTGTTGTAAACTGAGCCAATAGTGCTCATTTGTAACTGTTTCATAAAAACAAAGAATTAGTTAGGTGTTAGGCATGGTTTGTGCCGCCCAAACTATTTCCTTGTTTTTCTTCATTTTTGTCCCATAGTTGTTCTCTTGTTCATGGATGCATACTTAAATAAGACTAAGTATTAAACTGTGTTAACAATTGTCTTAGTAAGCAAGAGGTGCACTAGAGTAGGAGTGTGACTCACTGACAACCTAGAATGAAGTATGGGTATACTATAGGTGAAGTGGCATATTCTAGAAAAATTATTCTTGGTGTGCCAAGAAACCAAGTGAGAACCATCGTGGTGTCACACGCCTTCAAGAGGTGAACGATTGCAAGATCCATTCAGGTGCCCTGTGGGGTCATGACAGGTGATATCAGAGGAAATTTGAGAAACATTTTGGTGCTCTTCACCACTATTGTAGTGAGGAAAATGGTGGGGAGAGGGGCACACTTGATTGGAAGGTATTCTAGGTGCAGGCTTGGTGAATGGTTTGATGGACTAGCCCATCATGGAGGAAACCTAAGCGCAGAATTGGTGGGTTGTGACAGGGCCGAGTTTCAAATGAAATTCATGGCTTGAGAGTAGACTTGGGCACACTCCTTGAATAGACTAAGCATAGAGTTCTGAGGGAAAACCATGAACTTGAGCAAGGCATATTGTCGCAAGACTATTGAAGACCTGACTACGAAAGCAACGATAGAGTTGAACAAAGAGGAAATTGGCTGCTGACCTTGGTGGACGATTCATAAAGTTTGGTTTTTCAATCACAAGTGGTTGAGCCCAATCTTATGCACATATGGATACCAAGGGAGAAGTTCGTGAGATTGAACGGGGAACTTGGAGGTGTAGATGAACACACGAATCATTGTATACTTGGGACTATGTGAAGCAGTTGCACAAAACTCCTGAGAAAACCAACTGGAAAGGGTCAAGCAACAATGTGTATGATGCAAGTGACAAAGCTTGGAAGGTCAAGAGAGACAATGCAACTCAATGATTCAAGAAGCTCCAACAAGATTTTGAGAAGATGGAATTATTTGATGCACAGATAAAGTCTAAGATCAATATACTTAAGGCATTGGTGGAGAATATTGATACTTTGGCATTGATTGCATTCAAAGCGCTCATGGAGGAGAGTGCCCAACATGAATTAAACATAGCAACAAAGGATCAACCTATGCCACTCATGAGGAAAGGTAGGAAAATTGAGTGTTACCTCTGTTTGCAAAATCATTTTATGAAGAACTATCCACTGCAAGGAAAGTTGGCTTTGTTGGTTGAGGAAGAGGATCGATCCACACCATGAGTGGAGGAGTCAGAACACTTGGCAGAGATGGTTCAAGAGTAGAAACTGACGGAAAAAATAAAGGAATTCATGGAAACATTGTTGGAATACATGTGAGATTTCATGACAAGAGGTCAAGGAAATTTTTCACCAAGTGAAGTAGTTGACGAACTCTGCTTTGTGAAATCAACAATAAATTGGTTGAATATGGAAGCTTTCTTTGAAATTGGGGAAACACAGTTTTGTGAGTGAACGAGTTGTGAATTTTCTTCATCAATAAAATTTAGAGAACTACACTAGAACATGTGAAGTGTTGAAGTTACAAATGCTGCATGTGACAGGGATAGTTCATTCAACACCATTGAGAGTTGGGGAGCGGTTTGGAAACATGAATCTATTGGTATCTCCATTGGAATAACATGTGATGATCTTGGGATTGGACTTCCTTGGACTTTCCAAAGCACCTCCACTCATTCATGAAATTCACTTAGTATTCTTGGACAAGGCCATAACACCAAGAACACTCTTGATGATGAAGAGGAATCTCAAGAGGATTCCTAGGATATCTGTGATCATGTTGGTAGAAGGAGTCAATGGGAGAAGCAACGATCCTTAAAACATGACACAATAGTTAGAAGTCATACATACCACAACATCTCTAAGTAGTTTGGGCCAAGAAGAGTAATAGCATATGGCGACGATGAATTCGGTGAGGACAACCATGGGGAAGGTTGGTCAATTGATGAACCTATAGAACCATGAACGTAAGTGTAAGAGAGATATGGACTCTTCACTTTCCATGGAGAAGGAGGGACATCAGGAAGTGAATATTCATCAACAATAAATCATGGACATTGTGGAAGATCACGCAATAGACTTATCGACTGCAAAAACTCCAAGAATTGAGATGATACAATGCATTGAGTCACTTACTATACCATATTTGGATACGTGCATGAAATAGATAGGAGACGAACACCAACATCTAGAAATGATCATGTACTTTTGTAGGAAGTCCATGGGGATAAACGAATTCCAACTTACTTAATAATGACTTGAGGAGTTTTGATGCACATCGAAGGAAGTTCGTTTGGTCCTTCAATACTTGCATACAAAACATAAGTCAGACACGATGTATGCCAATAGCCTTGGTGGAAGCTATTGGGTACATTCTTCCTACTAAACAAATAAGAAGGAGATTTGTTGTTGGGAGCAGGCAACACGAATGGTGATTCTTGGTGATTCCTAGTGGAGGTGTTGTTGGAAGGCTCAAGAAGAGAAGTTGTGAAACAATAGATGAGTTGTAGGGGATAATTTCCAAATTAAGGTAAGTAGAAGGACCTTGTCGAGAATTGAAGGTGTTCGGTTAAGTGAAATGAAAAGGTTGATATTGTAGTGGGTTACTCGACAAGATAAGGATGGGTTGGGAAGAATGACCATGAGAAAATAGAAAAGAGTTTTTTGAATGTGGTGATGTGCATTTTCCAGCGACGAACGTGACAGTTGGAGTGATCACGCAACCAGTTTGAAACTTGAGAGGATCCATTGTACATGACACAAAAACAACATATTTGAATTATTGAAGCCATCATGGCTCAAGGGCATCCAACACTTGGACAAACTTAGAAGAAATTCTTAAGGAGAGTTTTTCTTGACAACATTGGTTGAGGAAGAAACAATCATTGAGTGGTGATAAGATTCGGAAATGGGAAAAGGGCCGAAGTAAGTTGATGGAAATTTTCGAGGATCACAACAACTTGGAGTGAGGGAAGATGTAAGGGTATCCCATGGCACCCGTCGAGTACCTACACTCCTTAGGTAGATTTGGTGACAGAAAGATGAAGAGAACAAGGAAGGAAGTGATTGGTTATACAAATGAAGATGTTTGGGTGTGAGAAAGAGAAATTTGGGCACAGGATGGTGATGCATGACACCAAGGGGGAACACACCTTACTTTCCTTATAATGGCTAATGAAGACTTGGGTTTTGTTTGGGAAAGGGCAGAGAAACTTGGGAGCATGCCCAATGAGTGGAATCATATTCCTTTAACAACATGGGAATATCAGAGAGGTTGGAATACCCCATTGGCACACTCATGTTAGGTCATGACGATTGACATGAAGAGCACATAAGGAAAAGGGTGCACGCCCAAGGATGGGCTATGCCGATCCAAGAGACGAAAAAATGATGGGAACATAGCCTTTGGATGGGTGCACTATGTCCACGGAAGGGAGTGACAAGTTGCTTGAGTGTGGGTTCGAGAAGGGGCACGTGACACCCAAGACAAAAAATGTTTCACACAAGTGACCCTTGTAGATCCTATAAGAGCAAGGGAGCACAACCAGAGGAGGCATAGAGAATTTTTGACAAGAGATTTTGGGGAGAAAGTTTGAGGCAAGTCTACGATAACGAACTAAGGAATAATTTCCAAGATGGAAGACAAGTATCCAATATTTGGACGTTTTGGAAAGTTTTGGGGAAGTCTGAAAATGAAGGTTTATGGAGGCATGTGTGAGGAAGAACTAAAATTTTTGTTAGCTTCGTGAAATTATGTGGAATTGAAATGACAACAAGTTTGCGGTTGTGGGCACGTATGAGGTGCACCAGAAGGAGTTGCGAAGAATATTCCAACAGAGAGTATTGTGGTGATGAATCTATTATTGAGTTTCTTAGTGAGCTAAGGTGACTCGTTTGAATCTGCCCTGTTGTAAAACGAGTCGGTAGTGCTCATTTGTAAATTTTTCTCAATAAAAAATACTTAGTTGGGTCTTAGGCACGATTTGTACCACTCTAACTATTTATGTGGTTGTCTTCGTTTTGTCCCACGATTGTTCTCTTGTTCATGGATCCATGCTTAAATAAGAATGAGTGTTAAATTGTGTTAACAATTGTCTAAGTAAGAAAGAGTTGCACTAGAGTACGAGTTTGACTCACTCACAACCTAAAAGGGAATCCGATAATGCTCTAGGTGAAAAGGTGTAGTTCAGACGAAGTATTCTTGGTGTGCCAAACAACTAAGTGAGAACCGTCATGGTGTCGCATGTCCTCAGGCCATGAATGATCACAAGATCTGTTTGGGCATGTTGTGGAGTCGTGAAAAGTAGGATATATAAAATTCTATTCGAACTCATAGGATGTCAAAAATTCTATAGTATACATGTATGTCCAAAATTCGACTATATATTCAAAAGTCTCGGGTATACCCAAAAGTCGAACACTCTCTTTTTTTTAATAGCAAGTGTAAAGGAAGTTTTGAGAAAACCATTACCATTAAATAGAGACGAATCTTACGCATTGTCCTATAGTTGCATGTTGGATACAGAACTATCAAAACAATCTGAATTAGTACATAACTCTGACCTATTTATGTCTTTTTTGTATTAACTCTTTGATTGCATTAGTGAATGAAGTGTTGCGACTTCCATAATCGTATGATCTTGTGATCATGTTACTTTCTCCTACAATGCTACATATGCTCCATTTGATTTCTAAAACATATCATGGTGTCCCTAGCTCTGTTGTGATCCCTTTACCAAAGAGGAGAATTTGAAACAAATTGAATTTGAACCGGTAATTCGGTTGAATCGAATGAATTGGATTTATTTTCTAATTTATTTGGCAGATTTGACAGAGTTTGGTATTAGGAAAAAAAATGATTTCACAAAAAGGGTAAAACTAAATTTAGTGCTTCATAGTAGTGTTTGAACTTTGAACTAAAATCGCCACATTTAAACCCTACAATCAAGAAAAACATTATATTTGTTAGTGGCTTTCTGTGAAATCAATTTCACTTTCCACCAGTAATTATGTTTTTAGGTCAGTTTAATAAATTGCACATGAATGTTATTCACGATGGAAGTGTGCGATCAGTAATCCATAAACTAGAAGGTGAATATGTGACGCGATTCGACCCTTTGATCGAACTACTACATGCAAATCATATCAACTTCAATCCGAGACTATCACTATATTGCGATGTTCCTGATCTGATACACAACTTAGTTTGATACGAAACGATTTTATAGGCTATCTGCTACAATTAACAAAAGTTGTAGAAAAATTACGTTACAAATCAACACCAAATTGTGTTCAAAGAAAAGGTAAAGAAAATATCACAACAACTTCTAAATTTCCTATGCGTTGGGTGTGTGTTATATTCTTTGCATGTGTGTGTGTGTGGGTGCGTCAGATACGACAACTGCGTCTGATGATCCATTCACCTAGGGATCTGTCGTGTGCGTCGGGCGCTTTCCTAAGGGGGTGCCAGGGGGGGCAGGTATGCCCCCCCCTGGTTACGCGCAGCGTTCGGGGAACGCCCCGATTTTTTTTTTTTTGGCGGTTTTTGCTATTTTTAGCGGATTTTTCTATTTTTAGCTGATTTGTAAATTAATACCGGATTAAGGGATTAGGGTTTTGGTATCTACGAAATACCTAAAAACATTGTATATATTGTATGGCGAATGGTGAAATTCGATATAATGAAAATAAGAAAGGTTTTCCCAGTTGAGGGTTTCTGGTAAAATTCTCTGTGTATTCTGTGTATGAGCCATTGATTAATTTCTGTATTGCTTAAGAATCTATATGCATTGCTTTACTTTGCTGGTTTAAAACTTACATGTGGTATCAGATCACGTTTTTGGCTTCAGAGGGATGCCTTTGTTGCTGAGGGTTTGGCTCGGTCTTGATAGATCAAGTTTATCTTGGGTCTGTGATAAACCTGGGTTCAGTGGGAGATTTTGCAGAGGAGATTCGGGTAAAGTAAGAGGAATGGAAAGCTCATCTAGAATCGAGATAGAGAAGTTCAATGGTAAAAAATTTGAGCTATGGAAGCTCAAGATGGAGGACCTTCTTGTAGACAAAGAACAATGGATCGTTGTGGATCCTGGTACACAACTTACTGGTACACCATCTACAAGCACACAGGCTATTGGTACACCACCTACCAGTACACAAACTACTAGTACACCAGTTATTGGTATGTCGAAGGAAGATTGGGACAAGTTGGACAGAAGAGCAAGGAGTACCATTTGACTCTGCCTGGCAGATTCGGTGTTGTTGAATGTCTCGGCAGAATCTACAGCCAAGGAACTATGGGATAAGTTAGGGAATTTGTATCAATCAAACTCCCTGGTAAACAAGTTGTTTCTTCGAAAGAAGTTGTATCATCTTAGGATGGAAGATGGAGATTCTGTGACAGAACATCTAAATGCCTTTAATACTCTGGTAAGTCAACTTGGATCTATTAATATTACGATTGCAGAAGAAGA
>ML786094.1:441638-452735 GCA_009831015.1 Picea engelmannii
CTCTCTCTATGCCATTCAAATTTCTCTCTCCCACGGCCATTCAAAATTTTCAAAAGCTCCAAGGCAACAGTCATTCAAATTTTTCTCTCCCGTGGCCATTCAAAATTTTCAACAGCGCTTTTGCATTTTGATGTTCGTTCCATCATGTTCCATGCTCTTGTGATTCTATACCCAACGCAGGGTCGGAGAACGCAAGATCAACAAACAACTCAATTAACGATTTATATTATTCTACTCTTTCATATTCTTTAGTATGTACTGTTGGTGAGTTTATTGTTATTGATGGTATTGTACATTTTGTAATGGTAAGGGGCACAAGGATATGACTCACGAGAAGGCTTCTCAAGTGATTGAAGCCACCAAGAAAATGGGACAGTCGGTCACGGGAAACGTCCAAGAGGGGAAGGAACAAACTGACTCTTTCTTTTTTCAAAATAATGTAGAGTTTGGTATTAAGAGCTTATTGATCAGATTAGTTTATCGAATTTTGAAAGTTCAATTTGGTTTTGAATGGTCTTGAAATTGATTGTGTTTGAGTGATTTGTTAATGCAGGTAGGGGATAACACAAATGTTTCTACAAAGAGCTTCATGGAGGTTGGGAAGCACCCCTTTGGTGGTAGCGAGGGTGAGGAGAACAAGAGATCAGGATTCTCTTGCCCTACTAAGGTTTTTTTTGTTGTTACAACCAGTTGTAATAATCATCCCTTTTTTTTCTAAAAAAAATATTATTTGCTGCATTTGATAATAATGATCAGTGCGTGAATCATAATTTGATACCGCGGAGATGAGAGTCTGAGTCTCTATATTAGCGTGAGAGATTTGAATTTATGAAGAGCCTATATTTCTATGAAAGTTTGGTTTAATATGAAAATAATGTAGATCTTATGTAAATCTGACTCCATAACTGAGTTGCATTCCATAACTAAGGTACCATCTGCTAATGCCTAGAAGTGCCGAGAACCTTTTGAGCTAGAATTTCCTTTGAAAAAAATCCAAACCAATATATATATATATATATATATATATATAATTAAAAATGCTAACAATTTTTTTTATCATTTTTCTTACTCAAAATAAGAACAAATTGGGACCAAAATCTGATCCTAAAGTCTCATACTTCGAGATTTTTGGAACAAATATATAAAATAAAATAGAATGAAATATACTGGTTTCAAATCTGATCCTATAGTAAACTACATATACTAATTTCATCTATCCTTTTAGAACACTTTTGTAACGATTCTATAGCTGTTTTAAAACACTTGTGTAACGATTATAGAGCGGTTCTGTTTTAACTATAGAGTAAATCTAATGATTTTTTTAATTATGAAGTAAATAGATATTGTTTTAAATATAAAGTAAATGTAATAATTATAGAGTGATTTTTTAAATTTAAAGTAAATACAAATAGTAAAAATATATCCGGTCATATATTTTTTTTAATCTAGTCAATATAATAAATAACATTTAATATTATATTTTTTTTGAATTTTGAAATATATATATATATATATATATATATATATATATATATATATGAGCATTATAATTATTTTTTGGTTGTGAAAAAATACACGATTGTAAAATATAGTTATTGTTATGATTTTTTAAAGTAAATATGATATAATTTTTTTTATTAAATATGCATAATAGAATATGGGGATGGTTATATATGATTATTATTATGAATTCATGTAGTAAATATATAAATTATAATAGAATTTTTTGGTTCTAGTAGTAAATATATAAAGTTTTGAATCCTTATAATATGGGATGGTTATATATGGTTATTATTATGAATTTATGTAGTAAATATATAAATTATAATAAAAAAAAATTGGTTCTAGTAAATATATAAAGTTATATAAATTTTTGAATCTGGATGGTTATATATGGTTATTATTTATACAGTCTGAGTGGGTCTAATGGTTAAGAACATGTGTTTCTTCTTAAGAGGTCACAGGTTCAAATCGACTCATACACCAATTTGGTGTGCTGGCTTGGCAGTGATCTTAAAAATTGGTTATTAATGATCGCCAAAATTCTATAGGAAAAAATTATTTTACCTTAAAAATCTCCAAAATTTTATAAAAACTATATAAGATCTTTAGAAACTTGAATATTTTAACAAAAATATCGCCAAACATTTATAGTTGAGATATAAATGAACAATAAGATTCGCCAAGGTTTCTACATTTCAAAATAAATTTCCATCCTTAAAATTATCCCCCCCTTTTTTTTGTCAACATTTTTCTAAGATCTGCATTTTTCCCTAGGCTCTAGGAGCGATGGTAGTTTTTTCGCATCGTAGTTGGTGGATGGTGAAACCGATTCTTTTCCTCTCTCCGCAGTTCTCTCTCTAGATCTCCATTTTTCCGTAGGCTCTAGGAGCGATGGTAGTTTTTTTGCATGGTAGTTGGTGGATGGTGCAACTAATTCTTTTCCTCTCTCTAAAGTTCTCTCTCTAGATCTGATAAAAACTATATAAGATCCTTAGAAACTTGAATATTTTATCAAAAATATTGCCAAACATTTATAGTTGAGATATAAAGGACCAATAAGATTCGCCAAGGTTTATACATTTCAAAATAAATTTCCATCCTTAAAATTATCCCTTCTTTTTTTCTGTCAACATTTTTCTGAGATCTGCATTTTTTCTTAGGCTCTAGGAGCTATGGTTGTTTTTTCGCATGGTAGCTAGTGGATGGTGCAACCAATTCTTTTCCTCTCTTTGCAGTTCTCTCTCTAGATCTGGTGGACATGGATCATGGATTATTTGGTCGAATATGAGTATGATTAGATGGATGGACAACTCATTTGGAATTTTCCAGCTGAATTTCTCTCTAACAATGGCTCGTCATTTTTTTCGCCTCCTGTCGGAGGATAGAGGGAAGCCATATCACCGAACCCAACTAGTAAGTCTCTCCCGGGTCCACAACTATTTTGTTTGGGTGGAGATCTGGGTGATTCAGATGTTGAACCTGTGCCTTGGGGGGGCTTTCCCCAAACCCTATGGAGGCTCCCTTAGACTCTTGGATATCTATTCCTTATACTGTCACCTAGGATCCTTTCCCCATTTTTTGAATAGGCTCTAATGAGAACAAGTCTCTCCAGGATATGGGTTGCTTTGCTTACCATGGTCATCTGGAAAATATTGGGGATTTTTTGTCTCTCCCGAGCCTGGTAAGTCCCTTACCTGGTCATCGTCCACTTTTTTCTTATCCCTCCCTTCTGGAGTTGGGTCTTCCCTCCTCTTTGGACTTGAATGATTTTTTGGCCCTTCCTTCTCTACCTTGAGCCACTAGTTGGGACTTTCCCCCTTGTTCCTCTCCTCCTCTCCAATCCAAAAGGTTTAACCCTAGGCGTTGTGATTCAGAGGTTTTTGATGGAGAGCCCTCGTCCCTGAAGCAAAAAAAAGCACCACTAGGTGTTTCCTTGGTTCCTAAACCACACTCCTTAGCCATCAAAGAAGACGTCGTGATCCCAAAGGTTCCTAATCTTGCAGAGAAGGCAGTGGTGGGTCGTTTAAATGGTCAGCATATTATCCTAGAGATTCTAACATATTGGGTCTCCTTATCATGGAATGACTTGGCGATTAAATTACCATCTATTCATACTCTAGAAAAAGGATAGTTTATGTTCAAATTTCATTCAGCCTTGGATGTGAGAAGGATCCTAGGAGAAACCTGGTGTCTGGATTCAACTCCACTTCTTTTGAAAAGGTGAACCTCTTTCTTTCATGTAAATCATGAGCGGATCAACGAACTTCCTATTTGGGTGTGGCTGCCAAGACTATCGCCAGAATGTTGGAGCTGGAAATGTTTTGAGAAAATTGGGAATACCCTTGGTACCTCCATGAAAGAGGATATGTCTTTTTATTCATCCAAAAAAATGTCAGTGGCTCGAATACAAGTTTCCCTAAATGTCATAAAGGTTCTCTCAGATACGCTAGAGCTCACTCGTGATGGTTTAGTTTTCAGGAAGCCTCTTAATTAGGAGGGCATTCCTTTCAAATGTTGTAGATGTCATAAGCATGAGGGAATTTCTTCCTATGATATATGGGTAAAAAGGGTATTTTAATATATTACAAACATATATAGATATTGGGGGAATTTATAATTGAGTATCAAGGGTACCTAAGACCCTTAGCATGGTACCTAAGATAACATATATTCAAAGTAAACTTCAATACCAAATTCAAATATAACATATATTTTTCTTTAAATCTCACAACTAATATTCGGTTAATGGAAATTAATTATTTTCTTTTAAATTACCACTATATCACATTGTTTTATATTGAACCTTTTGACATATTATGATTCAAGTCTCTCTTTTTGAATTAACATTAATATTCAATTTTACGATAAGTTTGTTTATAAATGTCGCAATGAGAAGTTGTCTTCCATAAATGTACATTTATGAAGGGTGGATTATATAAATGTGAATTTATGGAAGTTGGCTTCTGTATATGCGCATATAAGAAATTTGGCTTCCGTATATGTGCATATATGGAAGTTGGCTTCCATAAATGTACATATATGGAAGCTTCCATAAATGCACATATATAGAAGCCATCATCTTTATATGCACATTTACAAAAAATGTATTCAGTATATGCAAACATACATAAGTGTGGATTTACGGAAGGGTGCTTCCATAAATGCACATATATGAAAATTGATTTACGTATATGCATGTATACGAAAGCACACATATACGGAAGCCAAACTTCCATAAATGCATATATACAAAAGTTGAATTTTGTATATGCATGCTCCCATATATCCTCATGTAATGTATCCAACTTCTATAAATACACATTTACAGAAGTTGGCTTCTATATATGTGCATATATTGAAGCATGCATATACGGAATCCAACTTCCATGAATGCGCATTTGCAGAAGGGTGGTTCCATAAATGTTCATTTATGAAATTTGGCTTATGTATTTGCATGTATACAGACGCATGCATATATGGAAACCAACTTCCATAAATGCGCATAAAGAGAAGTTAGATTTCGTATATTTGTGCATATATGAAAGAACGCATATACGGAAGCCAACTTCCATAAAGACATGTGCATATATGAAAGAACGCATATATGGAAGCCAACTTTCATAAAGACACATATATGGAAGTTGGTTTTCATATATGTGCACATTTATGGAAGCACACATATATGGAAGCCAACTTCTATAAATGCACATTTATAGAAATTTTCTTTCGTATATGCACGCATTTACGAAAGTATGCATATACGAAAGCTAACTTTCGTAAATGTGCATTTACGAAAACTATTTTCTGTATATGCGCGCTTTCGTATATGCCCATTTACTGAATAGAACTTTCATAAATGCACATATACGAAAGTTGTCTTCCGTATATGTTCATTTATAAAAGCTTTCGTATATGTACATTTATAGAAGTTGGCTTCCATATATGTGTGATTCCGTATACACATATATATAATTCAACTTCCATAAATGTGGATTTATGGAATCCAACTTCCGTATGTGCGCACATACAAAAGAACCCTTTCGTAAATGCGTATTTACTGAATTTGGTTTTCGTATATGTGCACTTCCTAATATACACATACAGTGAATCCAACTTTCATAAATGTGCATTTGCGGAAGTTGGCTTCTGTATATGTGCATTTATGAAATTTTCCTTATGTATATGTGCACTTCCGTATACGCGCATATATGAAATTCAAATTCCATAAATGTGCATTTACGAAAGTCAACTTCGAGTGTTGCTTATCATATTTTTATTGCTCTCTTTCTCATTCTCCTTTTCTTTATTTTTTTTCTTTGTTTTTTTCAGAGTTATCCTTACTTTTGGACTTATTTACAAATGTTTCTGTTTGGGAAACATTCTCTTGTGAGTTAGAATCATATTAGCCTTCTTATTAAATATATACATGGATGTCTCACATCCGTCTATCTGTACAGGTTAAAAAAAATTCTCCGGTAAATAATCATTTTCTTGTTCAACCATCTGTTTGATATATGGTTCATCAATAACCGTTTCATTTGGAATTGATTGTATGGGGACCCTCTGTCTTTGATTATCATCATTCTCAAACCTCACTATGTGATCTTGAGGAGGGTTCCTTATTTGTTCTAGGACCGACATCCTTCTATTTGTTATATAATTATCGTTCGTTCTCAATCTGGTTATTTCATTTTGCATTTGTCTAATTATTCTATTCATCTGTGCAATTTCAATCATTTTCTTAGTCTCTTGAGCTACCACAGGGTTTGTTTTTACATTCGATATAGTTCCCTTGAAAAATCCTCCACTAGTGATTTGGTTTTGGCTTGGTCATGTCCTTTTCTCTTCGTTCTTTTTTGAACTAGAAGCTCCTTGATCATCAATATTTAAATTACACATACGCCTTTGTACTTTTCCAAGGATAATATCAGGGTCAGCACCCATTTCAATCATGATTTCTTCCATTTATGTAGATTTAGTCATTGCTTCCTCTAGGGTATCCATTTGGTAGGTTCTAATAGCGAACTTTACATTAGGTGAAATGGAATTTTTATAACAACCAAGTATCACTTGATCATTTGGCCTTTTATCTTCAGGAATTTTTCTCATTGTTTTATTGAATCTGAGATTGAAATCTCGTATTCTCTCATTCATATTTAAACAAACCTAAGTAAAATTAGTGATAAGGGTATGATATGCTACTGGGGGAGTGAACTGTAACATACCCAGCCACCCACAGGGTGGGCACGCTACTTCAAGACTCGCTTATGAACAAATTTTGAATTCTAATAATAATTAATTCTAAAATTACGAATGAAAGACTCACATGCATTAATCAATATCCATTCTACAACATAAAATAAATAAAAAATGTACCATGCAAAAAAAATAACCAACAAGCATGAATACAGAAATACATCTTAAAGATAATTAAATACACAACGGAAAATACATTGTGCATAAAACATAGAGAGAATTTATCCTTCAAGCAAACATTCACCAACTTGTTGCATATCAAGGACGTTCCTCCCAACCATAGACATTATTGTTCATTTACTCTAAAAAATATGTCACCCTGAGCCAGGGCTATGAATCTACAAGGATAGGTCCTAGTACAAATACAAAACACACTATTGTTGGCTAAATATCTCTCAGGTTTCCCAACCATAGAGAAAATTTGAATTTCCATCTCTCTTTCCCCCTCAGCCTACACAACCCAAATAAATGAACACCTTTCTCTATGAAAGTGTATTTTTGTAAATGTGCATTTACAAAAGTTGGCTTCTCTATATGCATACTTCTATATATACACACATTGACAAAAAATGACTTCTTTAAATCCTCATATATGGAAGTTGGCTTCCGTATATGCGCATATAAAAAACTCAACTTGCGTAAATGCACATTTATAGAAGTGTTCTTTTGTAAATGTTCATATATGGAAGTTGGCTTCTGTATATGTCTCTATATGGAAGCGGTCATATACAGAATCCAACTCCCATCAATGCACATATATAGAGGCCGAATTTCATAAATGCACATTCGTAGAAGTTAGATTCAGTATATGAACATATATGGAAGTGCACATATACAAAAATCAATTTCCATAAATGCGCATTTATGAAAGTTGGTTTATGTATATGTGCTCTTATATGAAAGGCAACTTCCGTATATTCTTATTTATGAAAGTTCAGTTTCGTATATGCATGTTTTCGTATATACGCATATACAAAAACCAATTTTCATATATGCGTAGTTACGAAAGCACCCTTCCAAAAATGCGCATTTACTAAAGTTGGCTTTCGTATATGCACGCTTCCATATATGTGCATATAGTATTTCCAACTTCTGTAAATGTAGGATATTGATGTTCTATATAAATGTGCATATACAAAAGTTGGCTTCCGTGTATGTGCTTATATAAAAGCACTCATATACGAAAGACAACACCCATTAATGCACATATATAGAAGCCAAATTTCATAAATGGACATTTATGGAAGTTAGATTTAGTATACGTGCATATATAGAAGAGTCGATATATGGAAGTCAATTTCTGTAAATGCACATATACGAAAGCCAAATTTTGTATATGCACATTTATGGAATTTGAATTTTGTATATGGAAGTGTGCATATACGGAAGACAACTTCAGTAAATGCGTGCATATATAGAAGCCAACTTCCATATTTGTGCATTTACAAAAAAATTATTCAATATATGTGCATATACGTAAGTGCACATTTATGGAAGTTGGCTTCCATATATACACGCTTTCGTATATGCCTGAATTTATGAAATTCATCTTCTATAAATGCGCATATACAAAATCCAACTTTTGTGTATGTGCATTTATAGAAACAACCTTGTGTATATGCACATTTATGAAAGTTGGTTTCTATATATGCATGCTTTCGTAAATGCACATATATGGAAATTGACTTACATATATGCATGTATACAAAAGCGTGCATATACGGAAGCCAACTTCCATAAATGCACATATATGGAAGCGCATATAAGGAAGCCAACTTTCGTAAATGCACATTTATAGAGATGTGCTTATGTAAATTCTCATATACGGAAGTTGGCTTCCGTATATGCACATATATGGAACTGCTCCGTAAATGTGCATATACAAATGTTGGCTTCGGTATATGTGCTTATACTGAAATGCTCATATATGGAAGCCAACTCCCATAAATGCACATATATATAAGTCAATTTTCATAAATGCGCATTTATGAAAGGTAGATTCAGTACATGCACATATATGAAAGAGCGCATATACGAAAATCAATTTCCATAAATGCACATTTACGGATGTTGGCTTCTATATATGCGCTCTTATACGAAAGAAAAATTATGTATATTACCATTTATGGAAGTTTGCTTTCGTATATGCATGTTTCCATATATGCGCATATAATGAATATTCATATACGGAATCCAACTTCAGTATATGCGCATTTATGAAAGCACCCTTCCATAAATGTATATTTACTGAAGTTGACTTTCATATATGCACACTTATATATATGTCGGGGGTAAAATCATGAATATGGGTAACACTTTCATGACAATCGGGTCTCCAAAATTTCTAGCAACAATTTTTCGGTCAAACAAATGTTGCTTTCGGCCGAAATTTTTCACGTCAAATTTAACGGTGCCCTCGAAATTCGTGTACAATGTTTTTTGGATGAATTATTTTCCCATGGTAAACATATTTCGGCCGAAAGACTTTTCGTCCGAAATGTTTATTTTTAACGGATTCTGTTAAAAACTAGGTTTCAGCCGAAAGAATATTTCGGCCAAAAACTTGAAAATGAGATTGTTTGTAGGAAACTGCAAATTCTCTCCATCTTACTTCATCTTTGGAGGTAGCAGACTCCTACAAATACTCAGAATTTAGTTTGAGAAATGATACCAACATTTTTAAAATTACTTTCATTGGGTATAATTTGTTTTCATTTTCATTGTTTTTATCTAATTTTATTTAATTTTATAAAAAAATCATTGCATAATATTTTTAGGTGAGATTATGATTTGGTGAAATGAAAAATCCATATCTCTAAAAATACACAATGAAAAATTATGGAAAATTTATATTCATAATTGTTAAATTGTTCTCTTCAAAAGGGTATTTTTAGATTTTATTTTTAAGTAAAAATTAAGATAGATACAAGGTGTAGAAAAACACGTGTTTAAAATCTGCAACGTTTTCATCTTGGTCAACTTTAAAAAATTCTAGAAATTATAATATTCATCCATTTGATTGAAAATTATAGTCATAATAAAATAGAGTCTTTGTAGATTGTTGCAGTATATTTCATTTCTTAAAAACATAAGTTTAATAATAGATACATTGTTGTGGAAAACAATAATTCATTATCATTCCTTTCATGTTGAAGGAACATAGTGTTAAACAATTGTCAAATTGACATATCAAATCTTGATAAAAAAATATTGAAAAATAGGCATCAGAAATATAACAAAATTATTCACAAGTTTTGTTTTTACTATAAAGTGAAATTATAAATAAAAAAAATACTTTTGTATGCGGGAAGTTGAAGAACTTGTGAAAATACAGTTTTTTTTGTCATAAAACAAGCAAAAGTGTTACCCATCTTCATGATTTTACCAGCGGATATATTATATTCAACTTCTTTATATGCACTTATACAAAAGCTCTCATATACGGAAACCAACTCCCATAAATGCACATATATAGAAGCCAACTTTTGTAAATATAGATTTATGAAAATTAGATTCAGTATATCCGCATATACGAAAGTCAATTTCCGTAAATGCACATGTACAGAAACCAACTTCCATATATGCGCACATATACAAAATCCAACTTCAATATATATGCATTTATAAAAGTTGGCTCTTGTATATGTGTTCTTTCGTAAGCATATATATACAGAAGTTGACTTTCGTAAATGCGCATATACTAAAACCAACCTTCATAAATGTGCATTTACGAAAGTTGTCTTCCATATATGTGCATACACGAAAGTGCACATATACAGAAGCCATTTTTTGTAAATTTTCATTTACGGAAGTTGGCTTCCATATATGCGCACTTATGGAAGCCAACTCCCATAAATGCACATATAAAAAATCCAACTTCCATATATGTTCATTTATGAAAGTTGGATTCAATATATGCGCATATTCGAAACTGCGCATATACAAAAACAAACTTCAATAAATGGGCATTTATGGAAGGGTCCATTCATAAATGCATATATATAGAAGTTGGCTTCTGTAAATGAACATTTATGGAAGTTGACTTCCGTATATGCACATATATAGAAGTGCACATATACGGAAGAAAACTTCTATAAATGCACATATACAGAATCCAACTTCCGAAAATCCACATTTATGGAAGTTGGATTCACTGTATGCATATATTCAAAAGTGTGCATATACGAAAACCAACTTTAGTAAATGTGCATTTACAAAAGGGTGCTTTCGTAAATGTACATATACGAAACTTGTGTTAAATTTATGTACCAAGGCAAGTGTTTCTCTTCCCTAGGCCCTAAGGGGGAGAAATTGCCGAATATGGGTCTTAGTCAAATT
>ML786094.1:453238-464930 GCA_009831015.1 Picea engelmannii
TGATGCTGAAACACCGCTGTGAGCAGATGCTGAAACACCAGGCTGTAGCATATGCTGAAACAGTGCTGAAACTGAATTTAGCATTTAAATTTGACTGAAAAATCAGCGAGACTGAAACTGGGTGGGATTTTGAAAAATTAACAACTTGGCTTTCGTAAATGCACATTTATGGAAGTTGAATTTCGTATATCCACATAAATGGAAGTGAACATATATGGAAGCCAACTTCCATAAATGTGCATATACGAAAGCTTCTATAAATGCACATATACAAAATTCAACTTCTGTATATGTGCAGTTACATAAGTTTTATTTAGTATATGCACATATATGAAAGTGCGCATATACAGAAGACAATTTCTGTAAATGCACATTTACAAAATTCGGCTTTTATATATGCATACTTATGTAAATGCATGCATATACGAAAGTCAATTTTCGTAAATACACATTTACAGAAGTTGTCTTCCATATATGTGTGCTTTTGTAAATGCACGCATATACAAAATCCAACTTCCATATATGCACATTTATGGATGTTGGATTTTGTATATAAGTGCTTTCATATATGCACAAATATACAAAAGTCCACTTCTATATATGCACATTTATGGAAGTTGGCTCATGCATATGCACACTTCGATATACATGCATATACAAAAACCAACTTTAATAAATGCACAATTACGGAAACACCCTTTCGTAAATGTGCATTTACGGAAGTTGGATTTTGTATATGGGTGCTTAAGTATATAAACATATATAGAAGCCAACTTCCATAAATGTGAATTTACATAAGTTTGATACAATATATGCGCATATATGGAAGTGTACGTATACGAAAGTCAATATACACACATATACGTAAGCCAACTTTCATATTTGCAAATTTATGGAAGTTGTATTTCGTATATGTGTGTTTCTGTATACACACATATATGTAAGATGATGTAGGAGCATCCACACCTCAACAAGCGAGCCAGACATTAATGCATTGGTGTATTGAAGCGCACTTGTACATTGTAACGGACCTTGAGAAGATAAGCTCTCGTCCTTAAGTAGCTGAGGCATGTATTAGATTTAATGCAAGTAGATAAATTAATTAAGTCTAGATTAGACAGTTTTTCTTTCGAGAGGGAAAACGAAATATAGGCACCCTCCTTTGTATTATTGTATTCATAATTCAGATATATTCAAAAGGATCATTAACATTCAGGAGAAAGGAGAGAGAAAAGCAGAGAACTGGTGAAGAATCCCCATGTACAGATATTGAATTAATAGGAAAGCTTTGATTCAATTCCATGGCTGTGATTATTCTCTATGTGTTGTTGATATTATGTTGTTGCCTACTTACTTCTTGTTATGCCTTCATTGTATATGCTGCATATGTAATTTCATGGCAGATTAGAAATCTGGGAGAGAGGCGAGAATGAGCTTCAATTGTTTCTCTGTCTGAGCCAGGAGATTCCTGCATAGAGTGCAGTGGAATTCCTCCGCATAGAGTGCATTGAGGAGGCTCGACAGTTAAACTCTCATTCTCATTCGCCAGAAGTTGAATTGGGTTGGGGAGTCTTGAAAGAGAAGTGTAGGACAAAGTCAAAGTCTTAGAAGTTGGTCTGAGGAAGAAAGCCAGAGATTTCTGATGCAGGTGAGTGCACAAAATCTGAAGACTTCAACAATTTGAAAATTGTTGAAGGTCGAGCGCAAGCAGTGTGCACGAAGTCTCAGAAGGAGTCAGAATTTACAAATCTCAGGAGGGATAGTTCCTTGCAAATATTGTGGGAACGGATCCTGGAGAAACTTCGAACAGGACGAGGCTTGGAGCTGGAGGTTCCTCCAGAGGAAGAGAATCGACGACTTGAAATCGTCGTGGAGGGTCACGAAGGTCCGCAGACCGTCGGATCGTCGATAAGTTGCGTGGGGTTAAATCCTTTGGTGTAGGAGGTAAGAACCAAAGCCCATCGTGGTTCGGCATTCGGCGTTTGACGGGGCAAGTTGCATGCACGTCGAAATCGCGAATCGCAATTCCTCGAGTTATTCGGGACCATCGATCAGAGCGGGGACAGGTGGCGCGAGATCCCGGGGAGTCGGGACTCGGTACTTCAGCGTTTTCATAGTTTAAAGGACCGTGGAGAAAGAGAGAACTCTCGAGTTGCGACGGGTCCCACAGGAACTACGTGGAGCGCTAACACGTGGCATCGCACCTCAACATTTGGGGTTTTGAAAGGTGAGTGAATCACGACCTTTCATATGCCGATTTTCCGATAGGGAAATCCCCGACATGATTGAGTCATTGATCGTTGACCATCGGGAGTCGGGGTTCGTAGATTTGGATTTCATGGGAAGTGCACACAGGGTTCGCGATAACACGAACGTTGATTTCCCGATTCGCGAAAGGGAGATCGCAGAGGAGATAGCTGTGGGTAGCGAGAACTCCCAAGAGGAGTTGGAAGAGCTTTGACTCTTCGGGCCTCTGAGACGAAGAAGGTCCTGGTGAGAGCGACTGTGCCGTTGAGGGCACGACTTGCGTCAAGTGGTATCTGAGCCTGAAATCTTGTCTGTATATCTCAGGCGAGAGAAGGGAAGGAGAAAAGGAAAGCACTCTGATACACGCGACTTCACGTCAAGTGGTATCAGAGCAGGAGTACCTTTGCTTTCTGAAGTAGAGACAGAGAAGATATAATGTCACCCAGAAGAGAGAGGCAGTCACCTGATCGAGAAGACAGGGATTCCCGAAGGAGAGGAAGACTGGCAGGGAATCCAGAGATGGAACGTCAAATACAATATCTCAGGGCGAGACTCGAAGAAATGGAGACCACCCAAAGGTGCGGAGCTGGCGCTGGAGAGTTCAGCAATTTTGAAGTGGAAGAGGAAGATGGACACGATGTAGAAGAGGTCATAGCAGAAGATGCATCAACAGAGAGGTTGATCAGAGCTATCGCTAGGATGAGCTCAAAGACGAAGATGGACATTCTCGTTTATGAGGGAAGTCTAAATACATAAGAGTTGTTGGATTGGATCCGAGCACTCGACACCTACTTCGATTACGAAGATATCGAAGAGGACAAGAAGATAAGACATGTTGTCACAAAGTTGAAGGGGCATGCAGCCTTATGGTGGGATGAGCTGCAGGTAGACAGACGTTCCAAGGGTAAACAAAATATCAAGAGCTGGGATAGGATGATCGCCAAGATGAAGGCGAAGTTCATCCCCAGAGACTATCAGATCACTCTGTTCAGGCACATGAAGAACCTGAGACAGAAGATGATGATGGTGAAGGAGTACACCGAAGAATTTTACAGGCTCAACATTCGAGCTGGTCATCGAGAGAGCGATGATGAAAAGGTGGCGAGATACCTGAATGGTCTCAGGTATGACATTCAGGATGAGTTAAGCATGCTGACTATCAGGACAGTATAATATGCTTACCAGATGGCTCTGAAGGCTGAAGAGAATCTGAGCTGCAAACAGGGACAGCGAGGGCGAGGCAGAAGCCAACCCCGAGGCAAGGCAGTTGCCCAAGAAAGAACTCAGAAGCCCAGGGAGGAATGGAAAAAGCCTCAGGGTAGAGTTGAGAGAGGGGGTACCTCACAGTAGAGGAAACCAACAACTGAACAGAGGCAGAAATATGCTGAGCCGAGGAGGCAGCATACAGAGCAGGGTGGCAGATATGCTGACGCCAACGCAATTCCTTGTACCCAAGGTAGAGGAAGAGGCCGTGGAGGAGTCATCACATGTTTTACATGTGGGAAGGACGGACATAAAGTCGTTTACTGTCCAGAAAGGAAAATGGACAGAGGGAAAGCTCACGTTGCTAAGGCGCAGAGGCGTGATGGTGAGGATGAAGACACTGGAAGTGGGAAGTCGCTGACAATGCACAAAGTTCTCTTGAAACCTGAGAAAGAGGTGGAGGACACAACGCAAAGATGTAGACTGTTCCGGACCATGTGCAAGACCAAGGGCTGGAAGTGCAAGGTCATAGTGGACAGTGGCAGTACTGACAACCTCGCTTCAACCGAGATGGTGGAAAAGTTGGACCTGAAGACGAATAAACACCCGAGTCCATACAAAGTGTCATGGTTGCAGAAAGGACACTGGGTAAGTGTTACGAGGCAATGCTTGGTCGAATTTAAAATGGGTGAATATAGGGATAAAATTCTGTGTGATGTCATTCCCATGGATGCCTGTCATGTATTATTGGGTAGACCATGGCAGTTTGATAGAAATGTTGTTCATGATGGGAGGATGAACACCTACACCTTGGATAAGGATGGGAGGTCACATACATTGCTTACGATAAAAGATAAGGAGGTTAAGCCGGAAGTGAGCAGTACGATACTTCTCATGAGTGGGAAGGAGCTTCTCACCGAGATGGAGAAGAATGAAGATCCACAATTCTTTGTTGTCAGGAAGCCGAAAATTGTCCTGACAAGCACAAGAGTGGACGACTTGCCAGAGGAGATTCAGGAACTGCTGGGAGAGTTCGCTGATATCATCGTGGATGAACTATCTCGTTCATTGCCATCGATGCGGAGTGTGAGTCACCATATTGACCTCATACCCGGAGCAAGTTTGCCGAACAAGGCAGTGTACAGACTGACACCTCAGGAGAATGAGGAGGTCAAGAGGCAGGTACAATATCTGCAGGACAAGGGACTAGTCAGAGAGAGTTTGAGTCCATGTGTTGTTCCGATAGTACTGAGTCCGAAGAAGGATGGAGGCTGGAGAATGTGTACAGACTCCAGGGCGATAAATAAAATCACCATCAGGTACAGATTTCCACTGCCGAGAATGGATGACTTGATGGATTGCCTAAGTGGGGCAAATTATTTTTCGAAGACTGATCTCAAGAGAGGATATCATCAGATCCGGATGAGAGAGGGAGATGAGTGGAAGACGGCATTCAATACAAACGAAGGTTTGTACGAATGGTTGGTCATGTCGTTTGGATTGACAAATGCGCTGAGCACATTTATGAGGCTGATGAATGAAGTCCTAAGGGAATTCATTGGCAAATTTGTGGTCGTGTATCTAGACGACATACTAATTTTTAGCAAGACCAGGGCTGAACACTTGAGGAATTTAGCCATTGTGATGAGAAGGCTACAGCAAGAGAAGCTGCTGATAAATTTGAAGAAGTGCTCATTCATGCAGACATAACTCATTTATTTGGGTTTTGTAATCTCGGCGAATGAATTGAAGTTGGATCCTGAGAAGGTGGAGGTAATCAGGAATTGGCCATCGCCGAGGAATATTTTTGAGGTAAGGAGTTTCCATGGTTTGGCTAGTTTCTACAGGAAATTCATTCGAATTTTCAGTGGAATTAGCGCCGCGATGATGGACACAGTGAAGAAGCGGCATAAGATTTTTCACTAGACAGCCGAGGATGAGAAGAGCTTCAATCTGTTGAAGCGTAAGATTACAGAGCAGCCAATTCTGGTGCTGCCATATTTTCAGAAGACCTTCAAGGTGAAGTGTGACGCCAATGGATATGTTGTTGGAGGGGTCCTGAGTCAGGATGACAAACCTGTTGCATATTACAGTGAAAAGATGGATGATGCCAATTTGAAGTACTCCACGTATGATAAGGAGTTCTATGCCATCATACAGGCATTGAAAAAGTGGAGGCATTACTTAATACCCAAAGAATTTTTGTTATATAGCGATAATCACGCATTGCAGTTCGTGAGTCAACAGAAGAAGTTGAACCAGAAGTATGCGAAATGGGTAGAGTACATGCAAAATTTCACATTTGTGATAAAGAACATTTCGGGGACTGCTAACAAAGTAGCTGATGCTTTGAGCAGGAAATGCTTGTTGCTGCAGGAGTTCAGAGTCAAAACCTTGGGTTTTGAAAATTTAAAAGAAATGTATGCAGGTGATGCAGACTTTGGAGAAGCTTACGAAGCAGCTGAGAATCCAGTTCTCAGAGATCGGAGCCCATGGATAGATTTCATGATCCAGGATGGATTGTTGTTTCGGGGCAATCAAATGTGCATTCCAGATTACTCCATGAGGGAGAATTTGGTGAAGGAAAAACACAACGGTGGATTAGCAGGTTACTTTGGGCATGAAAAAACATTCGCCAAGCTGAGCGAATCGTATTACTGGCCAGGCATGCGCACCGATGTAAAACGGTTTGTTGACAGATGCAGGATATGTCAACATGCGAAGGGCCGAAAGAAGAACACTAGGTTCTATCAACCATTGCCCATACCTGAGAGGCCATGGGAGGCGATCAGTATGGATTTTGTTTTGGGTCTGCCGAGAACACAACGAGGAGTTGATTCCATCTTTGTGGTGGTGGACAGGTTCTCGAAAATGGCACATTTTATTCTGTGTCATAAGACCAGCGATGCGACCCACATCACGAATTTGTTTTTTAAAGAGATTGTGCGATTGCATGGATTACCGAGAAGCATAGTCTCGGATCGGGATACCAAGTTCATCGGTCATTTTTGGAGGACGCTATGGAAGAAACTAGGGACTAACTTTGCATTCAATTCTTCTTACCATCCGCAGACAGATGGACAGACAAAGGTGGTGAATAGAAGCTTGGGAGATTTATTGAGGAGCTTGGTGGCAGAGCACCACAGCAGTTGGGACCAGGTTTTGCTACAGGCCGAATTTGCGTACAATGATTCGGTGAATCGGAGTATAGGTAGGAGCCCATTCCAGATTTTGTATGGGACACAACCGAGAGGAGTTTCTGAGCTCAGGGAGTCAGAATAGGCTGAAACTAGCAGCGCGAGTGCTGAGGAGTTCGTTGAGGCGATGCAAGAACTTCACACATAGGTGAAGCAGCGACTGCAGAAGGCAAATCAGGAATATAAACACAGAGCTGATCAACGCAGGAGACAGCTTTAGTTTGAAGTTGGGGATACGGTTCTCGCGCACTTAAGGAAGGAAAGGTTCCCAAGGGGAACATATAACAAGCTCAAGATGAAGAAAATCGGGCCATGCAGAATCCTGAGAAAGTTCGGAGAGAACGCTTATGAGCTTGAGTTGCCAGAGGGCATCGGGATATCTCCGATTTTCAATATTTCAGATTTATACCCATACAAGGCCAAGGATGAAGGAGCTTAGAGTGAGGAGCAACCAGTGGTCTAGTGGCAGAAACAATTTCCAGTTGCACAGAAGCCTCAGATGGAGTATATTCTGGACAAGCGAGTGGGAAGAAAAACCAGGAGAAAGAAATATTTTGAATACCTGGTGAAATGGAAGAACCACCCAGTGGCGGATGCCAGCTGGGAGACAGAAGCAGTTATATAGAGGCGTGGTCACACCGTGCAGGAGCTCATGGACAGGAGCCCATGAAATCTTTTGAGCTGAGGAGTATGATGCAGGAGCATCCACACCTCAACAAGCGAGCCAGCGCGTGGAGCAAAGAAAAGACAGCTGGAGAGCGCGAGCATTCAAATTTTGAAATATTTAAATATTTGGTGCGCCAAACATTAATGCATTAGTGTATTGAAGTGCACTTGTACATTGTAACGGACCTTGAGCAGATAAGCTCTCGTCCTTAAGTAGTTGAGGCATTTATTAGATTTAATGCAAGTAGATAAATTAATTAAGTCTAGATTAGACAGTTTTGCTTTCGAGAGGGAAAACGGAATATAGGCACCCTCCTTTGTATTATTTTATTCATAATTTGGAGATATTCAAAAGGAGCATTAGCATTCAGGAGCAAGGAGAGAGCAAAGCAGAGAACTGGTGAAGAATCCCTATGTACAGATATTGAATTAATAGGAAATCTTTGATTCAATTCCATGGTTGTGATTATTCTCTGTGTGTTGTTGATATTATGTTGTTGCCTACTTGCTTCTTGTTATGCCTTCATTGTATATGCTGCATATGTAATTTCATGGCAGATTAGAAATCCGGGAGAGAGGCGAGAATGAGCTTCAATTGTTTCTCTGTCTGAGCCAAGAGATTCCTGCATAGAGTGCAGTGGAATTCCTCTGCATAGAGTGCATTGAGGAGGATGGACAGTTAAACTCTCATTCTCATTCACCAGAAGTTGAATTGGGTCGGGGAGTCTTGCAAGAGAAGTGTAGGACAAAGTCGAAGTCTCAAAAGTTGGTCTGAGGAAGAAAGCCAGAGATTTCTGATGCAGGTGAGTGCACAGAATCTGAAGACTTCAACACTTTGAAAATTGTTGAAGGTCGAGCGCAAGCAGTGTGTGCGAAGTCTCAGAAGGAGTCAGAATTTACAAAGCTCGGGAGGGATAGTTCCTTGCAAATATTGTGGGAACGGATCCTGGAGAAACTTCGAATAGGACGAGGCTTGGAGCAGGAGGTTCCTCTAGAGGAAGAGAATCGACGACTTGAAATCATCGTGGAGGGTCACGAAGGTCCGCAGACCGTCGGATCGTGGATAAGTTGCGTGGGGTTAAATCCTTTGGCGCAGGAGGTAAGAACCAACGCCCATCGGGGTTCGACATTCGTCGTTTTATGGGGCAAGTTGCATGCACGTCGAAATAACGAATCGCGATTCCCCGAGTTATTTGGGATCGTCGATCAGAGCGGGGAAAGGTGGCACGAGATCCAGAGGAGTCGGGACTCGGTACTTCGGCGTTTTCAGAGTTGAAAGGACCGTGGATAAAGAGTGAACTCCTGAGTTGCGACGGGTCCCACAGGAACTGCGTGGAGCGCTAACACGTGGCATCGCACCTCGGCATTCGGAGTTTTGAAAGGTGAGTGAATCACGACATTTCATATGCCGATTTTCCGATAGGGAAATCCCCGACAGGATTGAGTCGTTGACCGTTGACCATCGGGGGTCGGGGTTCGAAGATTTGGATTGCACGGGAAGTGCACACAGGGTTCGCAATAGCGCGAACGCCGATTTCCCGATTTAGGAAATGGAGATCATCAAGGAGATAGCTGTGGGTAGCGAGAACTCCCGAGAGGAGTTGGAAGAGCTTTGACTCTTCGGGCCTGTGAGACGAAGAAGGTCCTGGTGAGAGAGACTGTGCCGTCGAGGGCACGACTTGCGTCATAAGACAACTTTAATATATACGCATTTATGGAAGCACCCTTTCGTAAATGCGCATTTACAGAAGTTGGCTTCTGTAAATGCGTGCTTCCATATGTGTGCATATACTAAATAAAAATTTCATAAATTCTCATATACCTATGATGGTTTCTATATATGCACATTTATGGAAGCTTCAATATATGCACATTTACAAAATCCAACTTTCATATATGCGCATATAGGGAAGCCAACATTCTTATATGCACATATACGGAAACCAACTTCCGTAAATGTTGATTTACATAATCTACCTTTTATAAATGTGTATCTATGGAAGATGGCTTCTCATTGCGACATTATAAGAAAACTTATCATAAAATTGAATATTAATGTTATTTCAAAAAGAGGTACTTGAATTGTAATATGTCAAGAGGTTCAATATAGAGCAATGTGATATAGTGGTAATTTAAAAGCAAAAAATTAATTTCCATTAACTAAATATTAGTTCTGAGATTTAAAAATATATATATGTTATGTTTGAATTTGGTATTGAAGTTTACTTTGAATATATGTTATGTTACTTACCATGCTAAGGGTGTTAGGTACCCTTGATACCCAATTCTAAATTCCCCCAATATCTATATATGTGTTTAATATATTAAATCACCCTTTTTACCCATATATAATAGAAAGGAATGCCCTCATGTTTATGACATCTACGATATTTGAAAGGAATTCCCTCATAATCAAGAGGTTGTCTGAAAACTAAACCATCATGAGCGAGCTCTAGCATATCCAAGAGGCCCTTCATGAGATTTAGGGAAACTATGATCCGAGCCACTGACATTTTTTCGGATGAAGAAAAAGTCATATCCACGTTCATGAATGTACTAAGGGTATTCCCAATTTTCTCAAAACATTTCTAGCTCTAACATTCTAGCGACAGACCTCGAAATCGCACCCAAATTGCAATTTCGTCGATCCTCTCATGATTTTTATCAAAGAAAGGGATTCACCTTTTCAAAAGAAATGGAGTTGAATCCAGACACCAGGGTTCTCCTAGTATGTTGCTCACATCCAAGGAAAAATGAAATTTGAACATAAACCATCATTTTTCTAGAGTATGAACAAACAATAATTTAATCCCCAAGTCCTTCGATGATTAGGAGACCCAATTTGTTAGAATCTCTAGGATAATATGTTGACCATTTACACGAAGCACCATCACCTTTTCTACAGGATCAAGGACCTCTGGGACCATGGCGTCCTCTCCAAGGGTTAAGGAGTGTGGTTGACAGACCAAGGGGAAGAAGGAAGCAACAAAAAATCATTCAAGTCCAAAGAAAAGGAAAGACTCGACTTTGGAAGGGAGGGATAAGAAAAAAGTGGATGAAAACGAGGTAAGGGACTTACCAGGATGGGGAGAGACAGAAAATCCCCAATACTTTCCATATGACGAGGGTAAGAAAAGTGAACCATAACCTGGAGAGACATTTTCTCATTGGACCCTAGATAAAAAACCAGGAAATGACCCTGGGTGACATGAGAAGGAACAAAGCTCCAAGAATCTGAGGGAGCCTCCATAGGGTTTGGGAACCCCCCCCCCCCAGACACAGGTTCGACATCTGAAGCACCTAGATCTCCACCCAAATCAAATAGCTATGGACCTGGGAGAGGCTTACAAGCTAGGTCCAGCGAGATGGATTCCCTCAATCCTCTGACATGAGGCGACAAAAATGACGAGTCATTGTGAGAGAGAAAGCTAGCTAGCAAATTCCAAATGAGTTTTCCATCGAGTTGATCATACTCATAGTTGACCAAATTGTCCATGATCCCTATCCACCACATATAGAGAGAGAACTACATATAGAGGAAAATAATCGGTTGCACATTCCACTAACTACCATGCAAAAAAATTGTCACCACCCCTAGAGCTTAGAGAAAACTGCAGATCTGAGAAAAATCCATGTGCCGAAAGAAATATTAGTTCGACCGAAAAAATGTCTCTAGGAATTCTGGAGACCTGATTCTCACAAAAGTGTTACCCACCTTCATGATTTTACCCCTATCCAAGAATCACATGTTTCACAAAAAAAACAAGAACATATATACAAGATATAAGTTTTTCAAAGAACTTGTAGACAATGGTGATATATATTTAGAATTTTGCAACTCAAAATACCAATTAACTGATATATTCACAAAGCCATTGGCAAGAGATGTTTTTTAATTTCATAGACAAAATCTAGGTGTTGTGAATATTAAAGTGTTGAGTGGTCGTAACTAAGGGGGAGTGTTGAAATATAATTACTCCCACAATTACTATGGTAGTTGAAGGAAGCTCTAGAAGAGGTGACATAATTGACTTTGTAAACCATTTTTCATGAGAGGTTCTTTAAATCTTTGTTTCTCTCGATGTTTCTTGTCATGTATATATATCTGATTTTGGGCATCAATGAAATAAAGAAAATACTTTTGTGCCTGTGTATTTCAATATCCATCTTAAGTAAGATATATATATATATATATATATATAGTTCACACTTGGCATTTAAACAAATATTTTAACAAATTCCACCTTAAGTAAAATAATATTATATCAATTGTATATTGAGTAATTGAAAGTAAAAGAATTATTATTCTTTCCCTAGGTTCTTTCTACTTCTCCATATAACAAAGATATGTATTTCTTTGAATGCTTAATCTTATTTAA
>ML786094.1:474817-487353 GCA_009831015.1 Picea engelmannii
GGCACAATATAAACTCGAATTTTGATTGGAAAACCAAGTAACATTGGAAAACCATAATTCTAAAAAAAAATATATAATAATTTTCATCATTAACTTCTAGTTTCATTTTTCATCTTCAAAAGTTTTACAAACATTTATCTCTGAGACTTGAGGACAAGTCAATAAATAAGGCTGAGGGGGGTACGGTATATATTTTGAAAACATTTCAAGCCTTCTACAGATGATAGGATTCATTTAAAAAAAGGAATTTCAATCAGCAGAGGGACCTGAGAAAAGTATCCATTCCATCCAGCAGAGGGACCTGAGAAAGTATCCATTCAATTCAACAGAGGGACCTGAGGAAGATATCAATTCCATTCAGCAGAGGGACCTGAGGAAAATATCAATTCCATTCAACAAGAGACCTGAGAAGAATATCAATTCTAATCAGCAGAGGGACCTAAGATACTAAGCAAAAGAAATACAAGAGGAAATTTAAGACTTACAACAACATTCCATTCAGCTTCAATCATGCAAAACACAATGAGCAAACACGTTAGTATATATTTTCCTTTTTAATTCTTTAAATTTGAGAAATTCTTCGTAAGCTAAGCAATGATAAATATCCTATCTTTCCTTTCCCCTACATCATATTTTCATCACTCCATTTTCATCCTCAAAATCATTAAAAATGGTAGTTAAAGGAACCAATTTTGGTTTCCAAAGGAGTTACAAGGAAGGATCGGGTTTCAAATACAAACACATTGTTTGTTTTGAGCTGTCAAAAGCTCTGTTTCTGAAGACATAAGTTGCATACACAGACTGAATTGTTGTTGCATAGATTAAAGGTTGTTTGCTTATACATTTAAAAAGGGGTCATAAGAAGAAGGGTTCATGCTTGATGAAGAGGTTGGAAACGAATTAGGGATTTATAAGTCAAGTGAACACGTTTTCTAAAAGAAAAAAAACAATTATTATGATGATTGCAACGAGGAGCGAAGTACAAAGGTACAAATATAGCAACACCTTCATCTATGATCGATGTACAACCCATTTTTAAAATGATAAAAACACTTGTTTAAAGTCTCCTCCAATGTTTTTTTTCCTTCATAAAAGTGATTTCGACTCAAACGATTTTCATATTGTTGTGTCTCACTTGCACGCTCCACAGACTTGAACCGCCGACGCACCCCTGCATTCACTTACCTCCATTTCAAACTTGCACGCTTTGTTTCACCACGCCAGTGCCATCCCAAATCCCTACGGTCTAGCACATTGTTCCCTCCTACGCCTTCCTATTCCGAAATTCTCTGATAACAAATGAATTGTATGTTGACAATTTCACTGTCAACATACAACATTCTCGTTCTGTGGAAGAAAACATGGAGGTTGAAGGAGATACGTGGTGAGCAAAGGAAGAGAACGTATCCAAATAGGAGTCGACCATTGAAGGTAAGCTCAAACTCAAATAATTAAACAACCAAGTGTAAAATTCAACGTCTTGTGGCACATTTTGAAAAAAAGACAGTTCATTTTTAGCAGAGGTCGTCTGTAAGAAGGAAAATTGAGCTGGAACTCAACAAGAAGCCTGAGATTTTTTTTCAAAATTTCCAGGTATGCCCTTGCATAAATTTTTTATGATTGAATAACAGAGAACAACTTTAGAATTTTGAAAAATATGAGATTTCCTTTTCTTATTGAACAAAAAATCTTATTGAAGACATGCACAGAATTAAATCGAAATAGAGTCTACAAGTTTAAGAAATTTTGGTCAAAATAATTGCAGGGTTGAAGCTTTTAGACCTCCTTTCTATAAACAGTGGAAATATTTTAGGTCTTGCTCTTAAAACTTGGAAGTATGGTGTCTAGATATGAACCAGGGAAGCTTGTTACATCAAAAATTCAAAGGGATTGTATACAAATTTTGGAACAAAAACAATGCATAGGTTTCTTTGAAAAATTTGATGGATCTTGTGAAGAAGTTGCTTTAGAATTTGCTCACTCATTTGATGGGGAAAGGGATACTATTGGAAACCTTACCATTAGCATCTCTGAAGATAGCATTGCACATGTCACTGGACTTCCTCAAATAGGAGAAAGATATTTCAAAACCAAGCATTTCAAAGATAAATCATGGGCACCTTTTATTTCCAGGTCAAGGGTAATAGCAGTAAATTGGAAGAAGGGAATTCCAAGGAGTTGGTTGATTCATCCTTGGGATGAATTAGCATATCTCATACAGAAATTTATAACTTGTGAGAGAAGGTTTAGCATCATATACCTATATCACATTAAACTGCTACAACACTTAAAAGGTGACTATGAAATCAACATGTCTTATTTTCTATTACAAATCCTTTCTAAGATGGCTAAGGCTATCCAAAAACAAGGAAGGAACACATAAAAGAGTTTATATCACTACGTTTTTTATTAAAATGATCATTATATATGAACTACCGAAGAAAACTTTGACTTGGCAATAGTTTATCATTGAAAATGGTTTTGAAACAATAAAGGAGGAAGAAGAAGAGGAACAAATTTTAGTTGTGACTGATGATGAGGAAGAAGTATAGAACCCCAAGGCAACAAGCTCAAAACCGCCTATGGGGAGGAGAAGAACAAGAAGCATGGTGATAAAGGAGAAATAATTTGAGAAAAAAGATAAGATCTTTACCACATATGAAACAAAATCAAGGAAACACCAACAAGTTCAAAGGGGCCAAATACAAGAAAATGATGATGAAGCACAACAAACACAATATGCACATATTCAGACTCTAGAAGCACGATCATTGAGAAATGATGGTTTTGAAGAACAAGAAACTTCCACATATGAACAAATGAGAGAATATGTGGAAAAATTAATCAAATACATGAAACAAGAACCTCAAATGGAAGAAGTGGCTAGTGGGTCCACATCTGAACTTGATAGGAAAAATAAGAAAATAAAGAAAATGAAGAGAACAATCATGGAGATTGAAGTCCTGGAAAGATACATAAAAACAGAGAATGAAATGTTGAGGACTCAAAGCCATAAAACACTGGAGGAGAATAAAAATTTGAAGAAGAAGAACAAGAAGCTTCAAAAGCAAAACAAGTTAATCTCCAAGCAAGCCTATAAGTGGTTTCAACAGAAAAAGGCATATAAAGAGAAATATCAAAGAATGAAAGCACTTCATACAACTCAGGTGAATGTGGAAACATTATTGCAGGTAGCAGAGGTGGCAGAAGATCAGTGACAGAGGTTCAAGGACATTTTTGTGCATGAGGACATGAAAATACTTCCTCTTGGGGGAGATGTTGAGTACATTTTTATGCTTCATTTTTGCTCTATAAACCACACTTTTGCCTTTATATCCATCCATTTTGCCTTCATTTCATTCCATATTTTCCATAAAACAGCTTATGCAAGGTATATTTATCATTCTTTAGCTTAAGAATTGAGTTTTCTAAATTTTGGCATTAAAATTGAAAATTTATTAGAAATTACAGGATTTGACTAAATCTCGTAACTGCTCCTAGGTTCGTGTACTTGAAGGACACCTGGGAGAAATCTAAAACTTGGGTCGTAATCCCTAATGTACAAGGATGGATAATGAGCTATCAGCTTCGGGATCTGAGGCTTCCAGATGTCCGGTCAACACTGATCAAACAAGGCCACTTCAACAGAAAATATCGTGTTTTAGCCTTAAATCATGGACAGTTTTGGATTTTCGTGGGATTTGGCCATATATTATGGATCTGAAGGAGGCATTCGACCTTCCTAGAATATATTATGGATCTGATCATAATATTTAGGAGATTTATTAGCATTTTTAGTTTTAAAACTCTTGTATAAATACTCTAAAGCATAGACTAGTAGGACAACCTTGAATGTGAATGAAGAAACTTTGGAATTTGCAATCTTGAGATCAGTTCTGCATTTTGTTCCTGATAATGCCTATGATATGATGATGTGAATGCTGCTGGAGCTCTTTCTTAGCTGAGACAACTCAAGTGTACCAGTGAAGCATTGGAGGGCCCCCTTTGTCAAACTAGTACACTCTTTCTTTATGTTCTTTTCAAGTAATCTTTGATACATGTTTCAGATTAGATCTTGTTGTAGATGACTTTTATTCATATCTTGTTGTAGTTAGATGAATTCCATAGCTAAGTCATATGCTTAATGTTTCAAAGCCCTACTGATATTGTGAATGATTTCTTGAATAAGAATTCAATGTGTGGTTTGCCTTCAAGAATTAAGATAGTCATGAATGCTTTTTGAGTTATTTATGCTTTCAGTACTTTTGATTTAATTTGATGATAGTTGCTAATGAATGAATGAAATAAGATAATGAATGCATCTCTTGAATAATATTTTTTTCCTTCTAGCATTTGATAA
Organism: Picea engelmannii; assembly: GCA_009831015.1. Taxonomy (NCBI): domain Eukaryota; kingdom Viridiplantae; phylum Streptophyta; class Pinopsida; order Pinales; family Pinaceae; genus Picea; species Picea engelmannii. The sequence continues at coordinate 479,178 of ML786094.1, forward strand.
GTCTTAGAACTAGTTCGAACATCTCTTGAATGCTTATTGTTGATACTCTTTAGGAAAACAATTGTTGATTACTGTTATGAGATCTATGAATAGGAATTCTGAACAGAAGCTTAGCATCTCTTCCATATTCAACCCTTATAATAGGTTTTGGTTTATTTCCATTAAAGATAAAAGCTATCTCTAAATCCATATATTTTGGATGTGCCTCTAAGTCTTACAAACACCGGATTGACAATCATTTGTACTCTAATTTGCATCAGTAGATTGGAGCCTAACAGGGATATAACCCCACAACCCAACACAAGTCAGTTGAGACCGAGCCAAGAACCTACAACACAACGTAGGTTAGCAGCAACAAGTGCCCCATAAAAAGAAAAATAGTCTTGATGACCAGGCCCATAATCAGAAGTTGCATTGCTAGAGTCGGGTACCATGCCTCTGAGACTTGACTATAGATTGTGTTTACTTCCTACGCCTGTAATATATAAAGTGACCAACCATTTGATGATCCTAAGGTATTTTCCTGCCCTTAACAAGCCTTTTGTAAGTGTGTTCTCCTATGTGATGAGCAGAAAGTAGGCCTCTGGAGTTCGGAGTTGCACACTAGAGGAGGCGACGCAGGTGGGAGAGTAGGAACCAAGTGGGTGCAGGGTTTGGGGATGGAGAGCTCGGGGAGAGTGGGTGTAAGGTTTGAGAGTAGAGAGAGGGGAAGAGGGGCACATGAGCCTCATGTGAGGACCCACGATGCTAGGATTTGATTTTTTTATTTTATTTTTATTTTATTTTTTATTTTTATTTATTTTTTATTTTTTATTTTATTATCCGTTTTAATTATTTTAAACATTGTTTTAAAAATTTAATTGGTAGTATGTAATGTAAAGTAATATAATAAAAATTAATTAATATAATGTAAGTATTTTTAGTGTAAAGTTAATTATTTTAAATCATTATTTAGTGTAGATTTTTAATTTGATTAATTTTAAAGTTTAAATTATTTCAACTAATGATATTAGTGATTAATTAACTAATGACTAATTAACTAGAATGATTAATTAATTAAAGTGAGTAATTAATGTTAATAATTAAGAACATATGTAATGATTAAATGTAACATCCTCCACACTTACGGCAACAACTCTGATAACAGATGCAATTTTATTTTTTTTTTCGGTTTTTTTCTTTTTAAAAAGTGTGTGTGCGCGTGTAGGAAGAAAACATACACACTTGAATCTACGTCGCCACCCGACTACTAACAAGACGCAACCACGATGATCAAAACAAGAAGACATAAGGTGTACAACAAGTAACTTCAAGCATTAAACGACCATAGACATAAGGAAGAATCCATAATAGTAGATTTTACTATTTATGCACAGGAAAGCAGGGCGTTTAATCTTAGTCCTCTTCTTTGGAGAGAGAGAAGGTCAGATAGGCTCATGGCCGACTTCTCAGGCAGAAACTAGTAACCTGACGATGGACAAGATGCAAGCTAGACGAACACAGCAAGACGACATACGACGTACCACAGTAACATCATGCGTTTAACGACGATCAAGCTACAATAAGTAAGATTGACTACCCGCCCGTCCTACCCTGCAAAGGTTAGGACCTCCAAGACACATAAGCAACGCTAAAGCCCAGGTTCCCATCGATTTTAACCATTTAAGGTCTCAGGGATGGGGACTGTTCTGAGGAACATGGAAGTATCTACATCTCGCCCGACACTAGCAGACTAAGCACACATAAGTTTACAACCTGGTACAACACGAGTTTGAACAAGGAATAACATCTACCCTAGTCTTAAGCCCATTCCATCGTGCAACTATAGATCAAAATTTGTCATTTAGGTACCTTCTAAAATTAATCATTCCAGGACCTTATTGTGCAAGTCTTTTCTCAACTCAGATAACATTTAACCAAATAATTGATCCATATTTAATCAAGAATAAGGACTAGTTAAAAGTTTTCATTTACAACAACCTTAACATTTAATTTAAGGTTAAAGCAATAGTCTAAAATCAATTAACTCATGCATTAACTATAAATAAAATGAAGATTTATCATTTATCATTTAAGCAACAAATGGCATTAATCTATAATTATACTTTCATAAATAAAGCAACATCCTAAATCATGAAACTCAATTCAATTTTAATCCAGAATAATGAATTGTGACATTTTATCAATTAAAGCAGAAATTAACCTTTAATTCATAATTAAAGCAATGTTCAAAATCAATTATCTCCTTCATGGATTAACAAGGAATAGTTATGATTCATCATTTAAAGCAACATTAACTTCAGTCTAAGATTAGAATGCCATAATAACGCAACATACTAAAATCATTAACTCATTCAAGTTTTAATCAAGAATAATTAAATAATTAAGAATTACCATTTAAGCAATGCTCCAACATTTCAGTAATATTCTAAATCGTCTAAAGCCAGCATTGAAAATTCCACGGATGTTACGCCAAATTGGAGCAAGCCTAAAACCTAAAAGCAGTTAATAAATAAAATAAATCAGGGCAGCCTTTGATGATTTTGGGTTGTTTAGATCAGTTTGACGGAGAGCCTACAGTCCCATTTTTAATTTCTTTGCAATTAATGCACAAGGTTAATTACAGTCTAATACGAGGAATTTCTTTACCCAACTCCACCAAACAATCTATGAATGGGAAAATTGCAAATAACCTTTCTTTCAATTATCCAGTTCACAAATGTAGTGGTAAAGTAGATAATGTGCTCTACTAATACATGATACATTCTTTGTGCCTCTAACACAACTTGAAATGTGGTGGGAAACAATAGCTTATGATTTCATGCCCAAGGAATTAGAAGATTGATTAACACAATGAAAATGGTATGGCATTATAATCTAGTAATGAATATTACAGTAGAAACGTTCACCAAAGCCACAGTAAATTGCATTCTTGATTTCTCAATACAAGGTGTACGGTCACGCTGCATATAGAAACTAAAAAGGAATAACATCTTTCGTGATTTAAAGAAAACATTTATCCAAAAAATGCTAATAAAAAGTATAAAATTGACGTGACAAGTCTTAAAAAAACTAAATTTTACAAAAATGAAATGACAGAACACTCATTGCCAGAGTGAATTCTCAAACTAAATTTTACAAACGAAATGACAGTACCCTCATTGCCAGAATGAATTCTCAACTAAATTTTACAAAACGAATTGGCAGCACACTCATTGCTAGAATGAAATCTCAAACTAAATTTTACAAAAACGAATTGGCAGCACACTCAATAAAACTGAGTCAAAGCACCTGTCTACGTCAAGCAGTAAAACATCATGTCATCTATCATAACGCATCATAATCAAGGATAAATGTTTTAACACCCCCTCTTGGTCTAAACTTCGTCCCGAATTTTCTTAGTATAAATGCCGAAATAAAAGTATCACAGTATCATAAGTCTATCTATCAAACAAAAATGAAAACTGATGGCGCATATCATATGCGTCCTCCCAGGTCGTTGAGTGCGGACTATAACTGTCCCGCTGGACCTTGACCTGATCTACCGTTCGACTTCGTAACTGTCGAATGCGGTGATCTAAGATGAGGACCGGCTCAGCCGTGATCACTCCCTCGTCCGATACCTGGAAGGAACTCATGTCAATCACATGCGTAGGATAACTAATATAATGTCTCAAAACAGATACATGAAAAACATGGTGCATATGCCTCAAAGAATCAGGCAAGGCTAGTCGATAGGCCATGGGCCCCTTTCTCTCCACAATTTCGAAAGGTCCCATGAACCTAGGAGAGAGTTTATCTCCCTTTCTAAAATTGATCGAACTCTTATGCGGTTAAACCCGCAAGAGGATGCGATCACCGACCTTGTAACTACAGTCGACTCGGTGCGCATCGGCATAACTCTTCTTTCAATCCTGCACTTCTTTAATCCTTTTTCTTATGGTTTGCATTTTCTCTTCCATTTCTTGGATTGCTTTGGGTCCCACGAGGACCCTATCCTCAAGCCGATCCCAACTCAAGGGCGTCCGACACGGTCGCCCATAAAGAAACTCAAAAGGCGCCATCTTAATGGTGCTCTGGTAACTGTTGTTGTAAGCGAGCTCTATTAGAGGCAAGAATTCCTCCCAACGCTTTTGTTGGTCCATCACATACATGTGCAACATGTCTTCCAAGGTTTGGTTCATTCGTTCGGTCTGTCTGTCAGTCTCTGGGTGATGCACAGTACTAAAATTAAGTTGGGTTCCCAAAGCCTCTTGGAAACTCGTCCAGAATCGTTCCGTAAACATCGATCCTCGATCGGATATAATCTTTTTAGGCACGCCATGCAGCCTCAAAATATCACTGATGAAAACTCTCGCTATGTCAGGTGCCTGATACATCGTACGCACAGGAATAAAGTGAGCACTCTTCGTTAGAGTGTCTACTACTACAAAAATCAAGTCGTGTCTCCTTGCCGTCAGTGGCAATCCAACAATAAAATCCATCGAAATAAATTCCCATTTCGATTCCGGAATGGCATGTGGTTGAAGTAATCCTGCCGGGTGTCTATGTTCAACCTTCACCTACTGACACTCTAGACATCTAGCCACAAAGTTGACTATGTCGGCCTTCATTCCCTTCCAGAAGAATAAGAGTTTAAGGTCTGCCCTCATCTTCGTGAATCCTGGGTGAGCCATGTAAACTGATCTATGAGCCTCGCTCAGGATCAACATCCTCAACTCGTCGTTTGGTGGTACGTAAATCCGACTTCTAAACCTCAATAACCCATCGCTATCAAATGAAAATCCCTCGTATCGTGGTACCATCATTGTGTTTTGTCCGATAAAACCATCGACCTCTTTGTACCATTCATCATTACGATGTAAAGTGAGAATCTTCTCTCGTAGATTCGTCTGAAGAGACAACACCGAAAAGATGCAGGACCTCTGACTCAAAGCCTCCACCACTCGGTTCACCGTTCCCTTTATGTAAGAAATCTCAAAGTCGTACTCGCTAAGAAATTTCGACCAACGTCGTTGTCACGCGTTCAAGTCGCATTGCATAAAAATGTGTTGTAGTCCACAATGATCAGTCCTTAGTTCAAATTTTCGTCCAAGAAGGTAGTGTCTCCAAACCTTCAAGGCATAAACGATGGCTAATAACTCCAAATCATGCGTCGCATAGTTCTCCTCATGCCTTCTCAATTTCCTCGAAATGTAAGCAATCACTCGTCCGTCTTGCATCAAGACTCCGCCTAAACCTTCCTTGGATGCATCAGTGCATACCAAGAAGTCTGCGTCCATGTCGGGGACCTTTAGTATCGGCGCTGTGGTCAACAACTCCTTAAGCATTCGAAATTCTTCCGTGCATTTCTCGGTCCAAACAAACTCCTTGTTTTTCTTCTGCAATTTCGTGATCGGATTTGCTATCTTCGAAAATCCCTTGACAAACCGTCGATAGTATCCTGCTAAACCCATAAAACTACGCACTTCTGTGACATTAGTCGGCGTAGGTCATTCCATAATAGCCTCAACCTTTGTTGGATCCATGACGATGCCTTCGCCAGAGATGAAATGTCCTAAGTAGTGAATTCTCGATTGATAAAAAGAGCATTTGGACGACTTCCCATACAATTTGAGCTCTCGTAGACACTGTAGTACCAAGCGCAAGTGCTCGTCATGCTCCTTCGTCGTCCGAGAGTAGATCAAGATATCGCCAATGAATACATGGACGAACTTGTCCAAGTACTCGCGAAACACCCCGTTCATCAAACTCATGAATACCCCTGGGGCGTTTTTCAGTCCAAACGGTAAAACAGTAAACTCGTAATGTTCAAATCTCGTCTTAAAGGTGGTCTTAGGGACGTCATCCTCCTTGATTCAAAACTGGTGATACCTTGATTGCAAATCGATCTTGGAGAACACTGTCGCACCCTTCATTTGATCGAACAGATCATCAATTCTTGGTAAGGGATATTGATTCTTGATCATAGCCTTGTTTAGTTGACGGTAGTCAATGCAAAGCCTCCATGATCCATCCTTATTCTGAATGAAAATAACAAGCGCACCCCACGGTGACACACTATGAAATATCAGTCCCAGGTCCAGAAACTCATTCAACTTCATTTTCAACTCTTGCAACTCTGGGTTCGACATCCGATAAGGCGTTCTTGCTATTGGTTTGGTCCCTGGTTTCAGGTCTATGGTAAACTCCAATTCCCTTTCCGCCAACATCCTAGGTAACTCCTTTGGAAACACCTCTGCAAACTCCTTCACCACTGGAAGGTGTTCTAGACCTTCCGCTACTCCCGTTTTGTTTAGCGCAAGGATCGCATAAAGTTTACACCCCTTGCGCATACTCTTCCGTAACTGTAAGGAAGAGATGAACCTCAGGGATACTCCCTGGTTCCGTCCTACAATCACCCGTCTATGTCCTTCATCATCGACCAAGCTCAACCGTTTTGTCTTGTAGTTGAGTATTGCCTCATGCAATTCCAAGCAATCCATACCAATCACGACGTCATAAGATCCTAAGATCGTGATGTAAAAGTTGACCCTCGTGACAAACTCTCCCAGGTTAAGGGAACAACCCATAACCCTTCCTCCAACCTTCTGTTTGGCTCCTAAAGCCATCTCTACGAAGCTAAAATCGTAATGTTCAACTGCCTTTACCTTAATCCTTTTTAGCGCTACCCTAGAAATGAAACTCTCAGTAGCACCTGGGTCTATCAAAATACTAAGGGTCCGGTCAACAACAATACCTATCATCTCGAGCACAGTCGACTGGTGCTCTGCCTGGCGGTTATTCACCGCCGCATGAATCTGATGGGCCTTGCCCATATCTCCCACTGTAGTGGGTCTGGCTGATCTGGAAACTCTAGTCCTCTCCATAGGACAGTCACGCTAGTAGTGTGGCTCCCCACACGTCCAACACCCCTTCTTCGGCCCAGTAGTCCTGGTACCCGAAGTAGAAGGTGACGGCCCACCAGCCTCGAAACCTAGTATGTTCTGTTGAATAGGCCTAAACTACTACTGCTGCGGGCGACGCTGTTGTTGATGCTGTGGTCCCCGATAAGGTGCCCGCTACTGAGGCGGCAGTCGTCAGGGTGTTGTGAAAGTGGATCCTCTCTGGAAGCCATGATATCCTGGCGTATGTCTCGCTGGTGTCTGATGCTGTGGTGTACCATATGAACCCTGCCCTACTGGTCTTGCTGGAGTCCTGGTCTGACCCCCACTGATAAGCTCCTCCTCTGCTATGAGGGCCTTTTGGACAGCGTCGTGCAAGGTTAGAGGCATCAAGATCCTAACCTTTGTACGCAGGCTGTCGTTAAGGCCAAACACAAACCTGTTGACCTCGAGCTTCTTAGTGTTCAGGTGCAGAGCATACTGGAGCAGCTCCATAAAATGTGCCTCGTACTCGGGCACCGTACGACCTCCCTATCGTAATGCGTTGAATTCATTGAGTTGACGCTCAATGAATTCCTCTGAAAGGTAACTCTCTCGGAACCGTTCCTCAAACAGTTCCCATGACACGTTTTCAATGGCCATGTTCAGCTGCGGTAGTAGCATCTTCCACCATAGAAGAGTGCTCCCCTTCAGTTGAAAGACCGCCATGAGGACCTTCATGTTGGAGGTATAATCGCGAAGTGCGAAGCACATCGCCATATTCTCCAACCATGCCTCGGCGGTTGCGTCGTCCGGGGCACCAAAGAACTCTCGAAATTTAACCTTCTCGAGTTCATGGTGAATGCTACCTGTAATGGCCAGTGCGCATGGCAGAACCTTAGCGAGTGTCTTCGCCTTGGCCTCGTCTCTTTCCAATCGACTGATCAGAGCCTCAGACATGCACTAAAAAGATCTCATCATCCCAACAACATCGCCAACCTCTATCTTCTCTTGTCCAAGAACCTACTCGCCTCCCTAGGGGTTAGACCACTCAGGCGTGGATGCTACTAGAGGCGTCATGCCTTCTCCCCTAGCATCCCATTGTCTGCCTCCGCGGCGTACTCTAACCATGATTACCTGCATGCACACAATCAACTCGATCAACAACAGTATAATCAAATATAATCATGTCAACGAAAGCCGTAGAGAATACCAAGTTGCAGGCTGAACCTACTCTGATACCATATGTAACATCCTCCACAATTACGACAACAACTCTGATAACAGGTGCAATTTTTTTTTTTTTTTTTTTT
>ML786094.1:487434-509332 GCA_009831015.1 Picea engelmannii
GAAACAGACACACTTGACTCTACGTCGCCACCCGATGACTAACAAGACGCAACCATGATGATCACAACAATAAGACATAAGGCACACAACAAGTAACTGCAAGCATTAAACGACCATAGACATAAGGAAGAATCCATAATAGTAGATTTTACTATTTCTGCACAGGAAAGCAGGGCGTTTAATCTTAGTCCTCTGCTCCAGAGAGAGAGAAGGTCAGATAGGCTCCTGGCCGACTGCTGAGGCAGAAACTAGTAACCCGATGACGGACAAAACGCAATCTAGACGAACACAGCAAGACGACATATGGCGTACCACAGTAACATCATGCATTTAACGACGATCAAGCTACAATAAGTAAGACTGACTACCCGCCTGTCCTACCCTGCAAAGGTTAGGAAATCCAAGACACATAAGCAATGCTCAAGCCCAGGTTCCCATCGATTTTAACCATTTAAGGTCTCAGGGATGGCAACTGTTCTGAGGAACATGGAGGTATCTACATCCCGCCCGACACTAGCAGACTAAGAAGACATAAGTTTACGACCCGGTACAACACGAGTTTGAACAAGGACTACCATCTACCCTAGTCTTAAGCCCATTCCATCGTGCAACTATAGATCAAAATTTGTCATCTAGGTACCTTCTAAAATTAATCATTCCAGGACCTTATTGTGCAAGTCTGTTCTCAACTGGGATAACATTTAACCAAATAATTGATCCATATTTAATCAAGAATAAGGACTAGTTAAAAGTTTTCATTTACAACAACCTTAACATTTAATTTTTGGTTAACGCAATAGTCTAAAATCAATTAACTCATGCATTAACTCTAAATAAAATGAAGAGTTATGATTTATCATTTAAGCAACAAATGGCATTAACCTATAATTATACTGTCATAAATAAAGAAACATTCTAAATCATGAAACTCAATTCAATTTTAATCCAGAATAATGAATGGTGACATTTTATCAATTAAATAGGAAATTAACCTTTAATTCATAATTAAAGCAATGTTCAAAATCAATTATCTCCTTCATGGATTAACAAGGAATAGTTATGATTCATCATTTAAAGCAACATTAACTTGAATCTAAGATTAGAATGCCATAATAACGCAACATACTAAAATCATTAACTCATTCAAGTTTTAATCAAGAATAATTAAATAATTAAGATTTACCATTTAAGCAATGCTCCACCATTTCTGTAATATTCTAAATCGTCTAAAGCCAACATTGGAAATTGCATGGATGTTACGCCAAATTGGAGCAAGCCTAAAACCTAAAAGCGGTGAATAAATAAAAGAAATCAGGGAAGCCTTTGATGATTTTGGGTTGTTTAGATCAGTTTGACGGAGAGCCTACAGTGCCATTTTTAATTTCTTTGCAATTAATGCACAAGGTTAATTACAGTCTAATAAGAGGAATTTCTTTACCCAACTTCACCAAACAATCTATGAATTGGCAAATTGCAAATAACCTTTCTTTCAATTATCGAGTTCACAAATGTAGTGGTAAAGTAGATAATGTTCCCTACTGATACATAATACATTCTTTGTGCCTCTGACACAACTTGAAATGTGGTGGGAAACAATAGCTTATGATTTCATGCCCAAGGAATTAGAAGATTGATTAACACAATGAAAACGATATGGCATTAGAATCTAGTAATGAAGATTATAGTAGCAACGTTCACCAAAGCCACAGTAAAAATCATTCTTGATTTATCAATACAAGGTGTACAGTCACGCTGCATACAGAAACTAAAAAGGAATAACATCCTTCATGATTTAAGGAAAACATTTATCCAAAAACTGCTAATAAAAAGTACAAAATTGGCGTGACAAGTCTTAAAAAAACTAAATTTTACAAAAACGAAATGACAAAACACTCATTGCCAGAGTGAATTCTCAAAATAAATTTTACAAACGAAATGACAGTACACTCATTGCCAGAATGAATTCTCAACTAAATTTTACAGAACGAATTGGCAGCACACTCATTTCTAGAATGAAATCGCAAACTAAATTTTACAAAAACGAATTGGCAGCACACTCAATAAAACTGAGTCAAAGCACCTATCTACGTCAAGAAGTAAAACATCATGTCATCTATCATAACACATCATAATCAAGGATAAATGTTTTAACATCATAAAATTCCAGATCACTTGCGAGCAAGTGTCCTCAAAGAATAAGTTTTCCCAGTGCGCCAGAGCGAGATGTTACATTAAGGTTAATGATTCATTATGTACAAGATCACATTAACAAGTTTTAAAAGAAATTTTTGGAGGGGGCTTCATGCATGCTAAGAAGGTAAGTTAGAGAAATTGGCAAGTGTGGTATAGTGCTAGCATAGCTACCAAGGCAAGAGAGTCAGTATTTTTCTTAGGAGAATACATCGAGCTTAGATTCTTTAACCCTAACCTAGCTACTTACTTTAAAGAGAGTAACGTCTCTTTACAAACAAGTAAAAAACACTTATCTTACACCTAACCCTATGTTTACAAGTATAAGTTGCAGGAATGTGAATTGCATTAGACTCTTCCCTGACAAGAATTTGGTTTGATGCAGATTCAATTGTTCCAAATGGTTAGGAATCGGCGAAATCGAAGCCGAGGTGCATCGTTACAAGGACCGTCAACGTCGACGCCTCCACCACCATCGCCTGAATTAGATCTCATTTTGTGCTCTTTGGAGGCCATTAATGAGACTTTAAAGGGGTTTCAGCCAACAGGGACCGAAGTGGATCCCCCAACATCTAGATACAGTAACCCTGAAGCATCGAGGGATTCAGGGGGAGGGCCTCCACCCGAGGACATCACTAGAGATCTGTAGAAGATCAAACTTCCAGAGTTTGTCGGGGGTCATGCCAGTGAACGTGTAGAGGCATGGTTGGAAGGAATGACATGATGTTTCACCTTGAGAGACTGTGATTCCACATCAAAGGAGAAAATAGGGATCTTTCAATTGAGGGACAGTGCCTTGAACTGGTGGGGCAACCTGGAGAGGCAGTTTCACCTTACCCCAGACACCGTCTCTTGGGAGATTTTTGAGGAAAGGTTTCGAAGGAAATATCTACCAACTTACTATGAGGAACAACAAGTGGGAGAATTTCATTCTCTAGTATAGGGGAACAAGATCGTGGAAGAGTACAATATCAGGTTCATGGAGTTGGTAAAATATGTTTCATACATGGATAATGATCAACGATAGGCAAAACATATTGTCTATGGGTTAAACCCTAAGATAAGGGCCATGGAAAGGATATGGAAACTGTCTTTAGTAGCGGAAGCAGTTGAAAATGCACGCTATGTTGAGGAACAAATGATCTTGAATAGAGGTATGAGATCAACATTTCCACATCATCTGGGATTCATGGGGAAGGCCCCTAGGACCTTATCTAGGGGAGGGAGCTCTAGGCCACCTCCTTATGGAAAGAGTTGCACCAAGGACAGTTTCTACATGTATTTCAATGGTAGAAAGTGCAACATCGCCCTTAACACCAATGACACAGGTAGGTCCATGACCTTCTCAGGGAGTAGCAAGTAGGGGCAGAGGTTCTAGGGGAAGGAAATCATTTCAGAGACTAACACAAAGTAGTGCAGAGTTTCCATCTCATGTTACATGTTGGAGATGTGGAGGATCCCATTACCAACGTGATTGCCCAGAGTTGCAAGATGGATTTGTGCATAGAGAAGGAAAGGACCCTCCTTGGATCAATACCCAGTATTGTTAGAGTTTAAGGATGTTTTTGTGAACGAGTTTCTAGGGTTACCTCCTAAGAGGGGGCTTGATTTTATTATTGACCTAAAACCTGGTGCAGAACCAATTTCCAATACTCTGTATAGGATGACAGCGCCAGAACTTTGTGAGTTGCAGATACAGTTGAAAGAGCTACTCCACTTAATGCTAATAAGGCCCAGTGTCTCACCTTGGGGTGCACCAATAATTTTTGTGAAGAAGAAGGATGTTTCTTTATGACTGTGTATAGATTACAGGGACTTGAACCATGCTACAGTGAAAAATAGGTACCCAATTCCACAGATAGATGATCTCTTTGATCGTATGAAAGGAGAAGCCGTATTCTCAAAAATTGATTTGCAATCAGGGTATCACCAGTTAAGGATTAAGGAAGGCGATATTCCTAAAACTGCCTTTCGAACTTAGTTTGGGCATTACGATTTCATTGTAGTACCTTTTAGATTGACCAATGCGCCAATAATATTCATGAGCCTCATGAATGGTGTATTCCAAAAGTACTTAGACCATTTTGTACAAGTCTTTCTAGATGATATCCTCATCTCTTCCAAGAATGAAAGAGAACATGAGGAACACTTGTGAGTTGTGTTGTCCTACCTTAGAGAGAAAAAAATGTATCGGAAGTTGTCGAAGTGTTCCTTCTTCCCGAAAGAAATTCACTATTTAGGTCATATCATTTCTGGTGAAGGAATCTCTGTGGAACCAGAAAAGGTAAAGGCCATTATGGAATGGCCAGTGACGAAAAATGCTCATGAGGTAAGAAGCTTCATGGGGCTAGTAGGTTATTATCTGAGATTTTTGGAAGGGTTCTCTAAAATAACGAAACCCATCACCCCTTTGCAGTGCAAGGGGGTCATGTATGAATGGAAATAAGAATGTTATAGTGCACTCATCGAGCTTAAGAGGTTACTAACTAGTGCACCAATTCTATGAGTGTCGGATATGGAAAAGGACTTCACAGTCTGCATGGATGCCTTGAAGAAAGGGTTGGGGGTCGTGCTAATACAAGATGGGGGAGAGATAGTGTATGCATCAAGGAAGTTTAAGAAACATGAGGATCTTTACGCTACTCATGATTTAGAGTTGGCATTTGTAATGCTAGATTTGAAAATTTGGAGGCACTATCTAGTGGGAAGAAACTTTGAGCTCAAAACGGACCATGAAAGTTTAAAACATCTCTTTAGTCAAAGGGATCTTAATGCCAAACAGAGGAGATCGACTAAGTTTAAGAGTGAGTACGATTTTGGTATTTCATACATCAAGGGAAAAGAAAATGTGGTCATGGATGACCTGAGTAGGAGACCACATGTCTTCTCCTTGGTACCCTTAAAAGTCAATCTGAGGGAGCGTGTGTTGATGAAATGCCTTGGAGACTATTGGTATTTAAAGGTTACTTCAAACCTCCAGAGTGGGAGGCAATTAGATCAAAAGTATGAAGGATATATCCTAGAAATAGATGGGATATTAAGATACCGAGGAAGGATGTACATCCCTGAAGGTGGGGATATTCGAACCATCATACTAAAGGAAGCCCATAGAGCACTTTATTGTGTGCATCCAGGTGTGAAGAAAATGTACGTAGACATGAAGAATCTTTTCTTTTGGGTAGGCATGAAGCACGATGTAGTCCATTTCGTCACCAAGTGCCTAGAGTGTCAATAAGTGAAAGTCGACCACCACTACCCGACGGGTCTCCTACAACCACATGATGTTCCTATGTCCAAGTGGGAAGTCATTTCTATGGATTTTGTGGTGGGGTTGTCGCTCACATATCATAGACACAATGCCATTCATGTGATAGTTGATAAGTTAAACAAGAGTGCTCATTTTATTCCAGTTAGAGACACTTACGATGTCACTGATGTGGCACGCATGTTTGTAAGTGAGGTCATCTGTTTGCATGGGATACCCAAGAAGATCATTTCAGATAGGGACTCCAGATTCACTTCTAGGTTTTAGACAAGTTTGCAGTCAGCGTTGGGAACACAGTTGAACTTAAGCATAGCTTATCATCCTGAAACAGATGGACAAATTGAGAAAGTAAATCAAGTCATGGAAGTTATTCTTAAGATGTATGTCATGGATACTCAAACCCATTGGGAGAAGTACCTACCTTTGGTAGAGTTCACCTATAATAAAAAATTTCATAGCTCCATCAGAATGCCACCCTACAAAGATATATATGGAAGGCCATGTTGAACATCATTGAGTTGGGAAAGATTAGAATACTACGTGACAATTGGGCCAGAATTGATTCAAGATATGGAGGAACGGGTGATTCAGATTAGGCAGAGACTAAAGGAAGTAGAGGATAGACATAAAAGTTATGTTGATGCACATAGGACTGACCGAAGTTATAAAGTGGGAGATCAAGTTTTCTTATCAGGCCTAATAAGATTACCAATCAGTTCGGGAAGGGGACAAAGTTGTCACCTCGATTTATAGGACTGTTCAAAATCCAAGAGGAAATTGGACCTATTGCCTATCGTCTCATATTGCCACCCCACTTGCATAAAACTCATAATGTTTTTCATGTATCTGTTCTACATCATTATGTTGTTGACGAATCACATAAACTAAATTGGAAGGAATTGTAGGTATTAGACGTGGAAACCCTCACGGTAGAACCATTACGCATATTGGATCATAGATTCCGATAGCTCGGGAATGGTCTAGTAGACCAAGTTAAGGTCCAGTGGGACAATTATAGTCCAGGATCTACTACTTGGGAGGATGCCGAGACATTATGATGATATTATCCCTCACTTTTTTTACCACCTCGAGAATATGTTTATCGAAGGTTGGGTGTATGTAACATCACCTTTTGACTTAGAAAACTAGGATTACCTGATCCCTAATCACCTTTATTTTCTATTCACAGTGAAACTATTAATGATTCACTTGAACTTTTAAGACGTATGAACCTCTATGAATGTTTAAACGTTATTTGAATGATGATGGATATGATGCAATCTATTATGTGAATGTAAATTCTATGAATGTTTAAATGTTACTTGAATGATGATGGATATGATGCGATGTATTATGTGAATGTAAATTCTATGAATGTTTAAATGTTATTTGAATGATGATGGATATGATGTGATCTATTATGAGAATGTAAATTCTATGAATGTTTAAATGTTATTTGAATGATGATGGATATGATGCGATCTATTATGTAAATGTAAATTCTATGAACGAGTAACGTCAATTGAATTATGGGGATATTATGAGATCTATTTATAACTTGAAAACTTTGACATTTAAAGTTGTTGGTACATGGATACCCAATTGAGATTATGATCGAATGAATTTACATGATGATAATGCATAGATATGTATGAATTTGTGTTATAGACTAATTTGCAGGTCAATGGGCTATGAAATAACCAAGGGATAATGGTAATAAAAGTGGACGTCATGACCATCGACCGAGAAACAATACGGTATGGATCTTTGTATGTGAAATTATATTGGTACGAATGCCCTTCCTTGATATGTGGACCAGTGCAGGTTTTTAGGTGGTGAGACTACCCAAAAACTAAAAAAATGATGACAAAATTCCCAGCAACACAGTGCCACTGTATATTCCATTGTAGGGTGTAGACCCTAGTCCTATTAGAAGGGGTGTAGGCATTTCCCACCATTTATCCTCTGAAACCTGGAGTCATGGGAGGACGGTGTTAGCTCACGCTCCCCTAGACGTGTGATGATGACTGTTAGTTGCCTGTTGGGGAAGTGTGGTTAAAATAGTGACACTTCTGCTTAGAGGTTCTATTCGGAGTTAGGTCAATATAGTTGACACTCCAAGATAGTCCAATAGAGGAAGGATAGGAATGGAAGATGGAAGTAAGTTAGGGAGGAAGGATGAATAGAAATAGTTGAGAGTGTATGGAGATTTTCCTTATGGTGGAATTTATTATTTTCCCTTCTGAAAAGAAAATATCTATATATGTATATTCATAAATGTTGTTGAGCTAGATTATTGTAATTAAAGGATTTTGCAAACATTTAACCGGTTTATTATCTTTTATAAAATAAATATTCTTGTTGATTGGATTGGATGCATACAAGAATGACTATAGAGTTGATAGTTATTGTCATTAGTACATGCGCAAGACTTGTATGTGCTAGCTACACATGCATTTATTGTACATGTACACTAGTATGTATGAGTGTTATTTGGATTACTTACTGATAATGTTGTTTATTGGATATGAATGTGTGAACCATGTGTCATTTCCCTTGTATTATAAATTAATTTAACTTCGGGATGAAGTTTTTTGAAGGGTGGGTGTATGTAAGAACCATAATTAATTATTTAAGTGTCATGATTAAATATTAGTTTAATAAATTATTAATTTTCATTTTTTAAGACTTATTTTATAATATAATTGTATTGGTAGATGGACCCATTTATGGGGGGTGGATAAGGTGGTTAAGGTTTAATGGGGGGATAAGGTGTCTGAGGTTTAATGGGGGGATAAGGCAGTTGGAAGGGAGGAGAAGGGGATAAGGAAAGGGAGAGGACTTGGGAAGCGGGGATTTTTGGGTTGAGTAATATTTTTCATATTAGGGAAGGTGAGAAAAATTGGAGAAGGAAAGGAGAAGGGAGGAGACAGTTTGGGACTGTGTTTCTATTCTGTATCTATTTTGGGCTTATAACTGACTTGAGGAATTTCACATGGGGCACCTGTTGCTGGTAATTTTGGGCTTGGGGGCTAGGAAACTGTAAGGAATCTTAGGGCTAGGGAGACAGATAGGTTGTTCCTAGCTGGCTGGGAGGTTAATCAATTTGGGCACAGCTTCAGTTTGGGTAAAGCTTCAAAACAACATCAGTTTGAGGTAATTATTATCATTATGATGTTTTTATTCATTATTCTTATATTGTTCATTATTATTATGTTGAACATGTCATTCATTATCATGTTGTTCATTTTTAATTATGTTGAACAATGTTTTTATGTTGAATTGTTATTATGAATAGTGTTATTATGTTGAATAGTGAATAAAGAAGAAATTATCATAGCATTTCTATATCTAGATTTTTGTTGGGTAAGGCTCTGTATGGATATGCCTTACACTTAGCGAGCCAAAACTCCCCTTGTGAGTCCAATTACAATGAGGTGTAGGAAAATGTGGGGATAATGGGAAGGAAAAATTACCTAACCTTTAATTTTCCATTCCCAAAACTCTTCTCTCCTATTTTTATTTTTCTTTCTCATTTCTTTCTCTTTTATTTTCCTTAATTTTTTTAAAACTTGCATTCTTATTTTCTTTTATTTAACCTTCATTAATTCTCAAATTTCACATAGGTATCCAGTCTTACAACCTGTAACATTCAGTTCCACTGATCACACTTTCATACCATTGATTTAATGTTTGAGGACACTTGCGAGCAAGTGATCCGATTAAAACATGATACTTTATGATTAGCTAATTTGGTTTATGAGTTAAAAATTATTTCATCATTGAGTATTGAAACTTTGATATGTTATTAAAATTGATATATAACAATGAAAAATATTATGATGAGATTTCGTTAGTGTGTAGGAAACATGACACGATGAGAATTCTTATGGCATCGGATGAATACCTTGGACTCCAGATTGAGTGAGGGAGTGGACTATTGAATTTGATTATGAGTACGTGATTTTATTATGCATGTCTTGTGATCATGATTTCAGTTATGGGTTTCATGTCTAAGAGTTATTAATGTTATTGTTTCACTGGATGGTGGAATGGCAATGCTTGCTAATCTGACTCACATATGGAGTAAAGGAGTCATACACATATATAAGATAGATGAGGGAGAAGTGTGGTAGTGTCCCTGTCACAACCTACTAGCACTCTCGTTATCACACAAACTGAAGGTTAACGACTACCTTGTTGCTAAGAGGTTGGCGATGTTATGAGGGAAGACATAGAAATTCACTCACAAGGATTTTTAGGGGCACGCAATAAGGTAGATTCCTTATTCCTCAATAATCCCTTAGTCTCACACAAGGTTTAGAAGTGGAGTATTGACTCCAAACCTTAGACAAATTCAAAAAATTTCAAATGACGAGTGGAACCCTTGGAGAACATAGGTGTCTCTTGAAGGGCACATCGCATGTTAATCAAAATACAAATAAGAAAAGAAAATGTCAAGAGAAATTAATAAAAAAAAAAATAGAAGACTTTAGAGGATAAAATGAATACTCAGAATTTGTTAGAGAAGAGAATACAAATTTAATTTTAATTTATAAACCGGAAAACATAACAAAATATAAGCCTAGATGTTTTTTAATAAATAAGGTTTATAATAATTGGTTTAAGGAAAAATTATACTAAATAAAAACTAGTAAATAGAGAATAAAATTTTAGACATATGCACAACGTCTGCATGAAATTAATAAAAGAAAATTTTAAATTAAAATAAATAAATTCATGAGAGAATGGGTTATGAACATTTAGTTAGAATCCTAGGTGAAACTAGACTATAAATCCTAACTAAGAGAAGAGTCATAATCAAAATCCAACTGTGATTTAGTTAGGAGACACAATAAAGGAGAAATTGGCAAATTAAGGGACAACTAGGAGAAAATCTAGGAACTAATGGCGAGGTGAGGACAAATTCAAAATTTATTTAATTAAAAGAAAATAAAACATGTGCAACTTGAGGAAAGTGTGACATGTGTTAATGGTGAATAATCTCTAATTTAATTATTAAAACTTATTTAATTATGCATGAATTGACAAGTCTCAAGATAAATTTTCTTATAAAAAGTAGGAAGAGTAAGGAGCAAAGAACCCTATTGTTGGATGACTGAAATGTTGTCAATTTTTTATGGGAATAGTTTATTTATGTGAGTTGGGATGCAAGATTTGCAAAAGAGGTGGAAGCTTCTCCTTGTGAGGGAAAGCTTGAGCTATAAAACTGATTTTCTGTGTGTGACCCCTTTGCAGCTCGAGGGGCTAAGGGGGAAGAAGAGTACCCCTAGCATTGGTTGGGATGTATCGGTGAAGTCGTTTCAATTAGCAGGAGAAAGGAAGGGAATTTCACAGGTTATTTTCTAGATTGAATATCGTCATCAAGTATCAACAACATATTCCATTATTCTTTTAGTTACGGTAATTGTGGTTTAGCTTAACTGTTGCTGGATAGAATTATCATTGTGCAATGAGTAATTTTTTGAATTGGTTAGAATTGAATTAGTATACTGAATATATATTTGGGCATAAACAATGTTCTATATATGATTTGAAACTGAGTTCTTGCAAAATTAAGGAATCTTGATGTTTATTTCAAGTAGTGATGTATCCAAGAGGTTGTTAATAGTTAAATTGGCGAATGCTTCATTAAAAATTACTTACTCTGGCAAGTGTAACCAATTTGTAAATGGGTGAATCACAATGTACTCTATAACTAGTCTATGAAATATTGAATTACTATTTGAGCTGGACAACCATGACTTGATGCTCTTGAGAATGTTAACTAAAAAGAATAGAAAACTAAATGTTACATTCATACTTCTATTCTCTAAAATTATGAGACAACTTCTCTCAATTTAATTGTGATTTTAATTGTTCTTTGGAATTCCTTTGTATACTTCCTTTGGAATTCCTTTGCATGAGGAAGCTAATAGTTTTAGACTTTGTATACTTCGTGGAGGTTCAATTCTTGGTTTTTGCCAGTGTTGAGTAGTCATTATGTTGATAGAGTGCAGGATTGAGTTCTCATTAATTGTTTACTCTTGGAGTGTACATTTTCTATAGAAATGAAGGTTGGTTAATTGTTTACTCTTGGAGTGTACATTTTCTATTGCACAAATTATTAAATTTGTACATAATATTAGTGCACAAATTGCGCAAAAAAAAGGAGCTCGAAAGTTGGTAGCACCTTTACTCCTTGTTTCACTATCAGATAGAACTGTGTTGAGTGCTAGTCCTTAAGTAGCTTCTTGAATAACTGAATTAGTGAATTCTGCAATATGTGTATTCAATTACTTAAATGGTTGATGGTGTTGTTAATAGTTTCTTGTAATCATAAGTGAAAATATGCTATCAAGTTGAACTTAATTTGTATGAATTTTCTTACACGTTTACAAAAGGTTGGAAGGTTGTTACATATGGTATCAAAGCAGGGTTCTACTCTGCAAAATTGGACTCATTATGTCTTCCAATGCAATTTTAATTAAAGATGCAATTAATAATATAAACTAAAATTGTTTTATGTAGGTATCACGGTTAGAGGACGAAGAATGAGTAGAGGTATGCCTCGTCCAAGTACACCCACACCCAAAAGATTTGCTCCATAGGGAGAAGAGAATACTATTGAGAAGGAACATGTTGCAGTAATTAATGTCAAGGGTATGATGAGGTATTTTCAAAGGATGTCATAGGTACTGATAAATAAACTTGATTGGGATGAGGCCAAATGATCTTCACCCACTGAGGGTTCACAACGTCCTCCTGTAGTTAGTGGTAGTGTTCATAGATAACTTGAGAAGGTAAAATTTCCCTAGTTTTGGGGTGCCACGAATGGTTTAGCCACCGAAGCTTGGTTGGAGAATATAGAAATGTATTTTTCATTATGCGATTATACCTCCAACATGAAGGTCTGTATGGCGGTATTTCAACTGAAAGGGAGTGCACTTATTTTGTGGAAGACACTTTCACCACAATTGAATATGGCCATTGAATACGTTCTTGGGAATTGTTCAAGGAGAAATTCTTAGATAGGTACTTATCTGATGAATTCATAAGAACCAACTTAATGAATTGAATGCTTTACGACAAGGATGTTGTAGAGTACCTAAGTATGAGGCTATATTTATGGAGTTTCTCAAATATCCTCCACACTTGAACACCGAAATGTTAAAAGTGAATAAGTTTGGTTTTGGTCTCAACTACAACATTCATGCTAAGGTGAGGATTTTGATGCCTCAGACTCTACACGATGTAGTATAGAAATATTTTATCACTAAGGAATAATTGAATAGTGGATGTCAGGGTAGGAACCTTTCTAGACAGACACAACATATGCCACAAAGAAAGCCACATCAACAGACACCCATTAGACAAACTTCTAGGCACTGTGATACACCCACAGGACCTATATTTTCTACACCATGCAAACATGCTACCAATTAGAGAACTATGTATAGAGCACCACTACAGCAACGAAAATGTTGTCCTCAACAACAAAAATAGTATATATCTTTTATGTAGAACATATAAGGACTTCACTACCCTATATCAATAGATTCTTCCACTGAAACTATGAGTATCGTCCCTAAGAAGGGATGTTGGACTTGTGGAGAGCCCCACTATCGTAGATATTATCCTATAGGGAAGGTGAGAGATATTGGATTACCAGGACAAACGATAGTAGGAGATCTAGACAAGGCCCATAGGATTCATGTAGTGATGAATAACCACCAGGCTAAGAATTACCCTATAGTTCTCGAGACTTCAGGTATGATATCATATCCACAGTTTAGTATTTTTATAGATCTAGGAGCTATTGATAATTTCATTTCTAGTGTTGTGCTCAAAAGAATTAAGGTGAAGTAAGTTGAACAAGATGAATTTAGATATGTATAATTAGCATTTGGAGCCAAGCAAAAAGTTGGAGGAAAGGTTAATGAATGTGAAATTGATTTGGGTGAATTCGTCGCCAATGTAAACCTTTTTCTCACAACCTTGGGATTGGAATGGATTGGTTAGAATCATATGACGTGATACTTAACTATAAGATGAAAATATTAACCTTAATTGACGATTTGGGACAAAATAGAGTAATTGTAGGGAGAAACCAAGGAGTATCACTAAGATTTATTTATTCCCTACAATTACAAAAAAATATGCACAAGGGATGTAAGTTGTATGCCATTTTATCTCTTAACAAAAAGGGGAATGTGGAAATATTGGAAGACTTTCCAGTAGTATCATTGTTTGTTGATGATTTTCTCGAGGAACTACCAGGTATACCACCGAAAAGAGAATTGGAATTTACTATAGATTTAAAACTTGGAACAAAACCAAATGCAAGAATGCCATATCAGATGTTGACACCTGAATTGAAAGAGTTAAAGATGCAATTGAAGGAGTTATTAGATTTTGGACTTATACGTCCAAGTGTATCATCGTTGGGTGCACCAGTAATTTTTGTAAAAAATAAGGATGGATCGTGGAGGCTTTGCATTGACTATCGTCAATTAAACAAAGCCACTATCAAGAATAAATACACGTTACTGAGGATTGATGACTTATTTGATCAAATGAAGGGGGTGATATTGTTTTAAAAGATTGATTTGAGGTCATGATATCATCAATTATGAATTAAAGAGGAAGAAATTCCTAAAATAGCATTTAAGGCAAGATTTGGACATCACAAATTTACTGTATTACCGTTTGGTTTGACAAATGCCCCTACTGTATTCATGAGTTTAATAAATGGTGTTTTCCACAAATACTTGGATAAGTTCATACATGTATTTATTGACGATATATTAATTTACTCTCAGAAAAAAGAGGATTACGATGAACATGTGAGATTAGTTTTGCATTGTTTAAGAAAAAACAAGTTGTACAAAAAGTTTTTGGAGTGTTCTTTTTATTAGATGAAGATTCTCTATTTGACACACATTATCTATCGAGAAGGTATCACTGTGGATCCAACAAAGGTAGAGCCCATTATGGAATGGAAAACAACGATGAACGTGAAAGAAGTACATAGTTTTATGGGATTAGTAGGTTATTATTGATGCTTCGTTGAAGGATTTTCAAAAATAGCAAACCTAATAACGGAACTGCAAAAGAAGAATAATAATTTTGTATGGTCAGAATAATGTGATGAAGTGTTTCAGAAGCTTAAATAATTATTAACAACTACATCGATATTAAAAGTTCCATAAATGGAAAGGGAATTCTTAGTATGCACTAACGCATCCAAGGAAGGATTGGGTTGAGTACTAATGCAATAAGGTCGAGTTATCACATATATTTCACGAAAACTAAGAAAGCATGAAAAAAATTACGCAACACACAATTTGGAATTATTACCAATTGTTTATGCCATATGAGTTTGGAGACATTACCTTATTGGAATAAAATTTTAATTGAGTACTGATCAAAGTGGATTACAACACATTTTTACTCAGAGTTACCTGAATGCCCGACAAAGACGTTGGTTAGAAATTTTAAGTGAGTATGATTTTGAAATCATGTATATTCAAGGAACAGTTAACAGAGTAGTAGATGTGTTGAGTTGGGTACCACACATTTTCTCAGTAATACCACTAAAAATGAACCTTCAGGAAAATATTTTAGCATTACAAATTGATGACGACTAGTACAAGGAAGTAAAGGAAAATATCATACTAGATACCATGATGATATCTAGATACGAGGGTTATTCTTTGGAAAGTGATGGACTATTAATATATAATGGTAGAATTTATGTACCGCCAAATGATTGAATGAAAATTTTAATTTTGAATGAAGCTCATCCAACAATGTATATGGCCCATCCTTGAGTCACAAAAATGAAGGCATATATTAAAACTTTATTCTTTTGGGAATGAAAACTAATATAGTTAACTATGTGGCAATATGTCTTGAATGTCAGCAAGTGAAGGTTGAACATTGACATTCGGTGGGATTATTACATCCACCTGTGATTCGTGAATTGAAATGGGAAGTTATATTGATGGATTTTATTGTTGGATTTACATTGATGACAAGGAGACACGATTCTATTTTTTTAGTTGTCGACACTTTGACGAAGAGTGCACATTTTATTCCAGTTCGTATGACATATCAAGAAACTGACATAGCTAGAATTTTTGTTAATGAAATTGTAAAATTGCATGGTGTATCAAGGAAGATAATATCTTATCGAGGATCAATATTCACTGGATGTTTTTGGACTAGTATCAAAGAGGCCTTGTGCACACAATTAAATTTTAATACAACATATCACCCCAAAACAGATGAAAAAATGGAAAGAATGAATGAAATTCTAGAAGATATGATTCGAATGTATGTGATGGATCAATAGAAATGATGGGAATAATTTTTACCATTGGTATAACTTGTGTATAATAACAGTTATCAGAGTTCGATAAAGATGTCACCTTTTGATTTTCTACGCGGACAATCATGTATAACACCTTTGAGCTAGGATTGACTAGAAGATAGGGTCCTTGTGGAACCAGAAGTAATTCAAGAAATTCAATATCATATGCAAACCATAAATAAGAGGATTAAAGAAGCGCAAGATGGACAAAATAGTTATGTAGATGTGCATCGAATAGACCGTAGTTATGATGCTGGTGATAAGTTGTTTTGTGGGTGAATTCGCATAAGATTTCAATTAAGTTTGGAAAGGGAACTAAGCTCTCTTCAAGGTTTGTGGGACCTTCCAAGGTTGTAGAAAAGAAAGGACCTGTGGCTTACCGAATAACCTTACTTGATTCTTTGAGGCATATGCACTATGTGTTTCATGTATCATTTGTACATCATTATATTTGAGATCTATCACATGGTATTGATTCAAGTTTATTGCATGTATCGGGAGGGTATTTTCATAGCGGATCCAATCCTCATACTAAACAATCTCACTTGACAAATACAACGTCGATTTGTTGATCAAGTCAACGTTCAGTGGGATAGTTTTATTCCACATTCTTCCACTTGGGAGGACACACGTGAGATGCATCAACATTTTCCATATTTATTTTAAAAGTTTGATATATAGATTAGCAACAACTATATTTATATCTTTCATTATTAAACTGTAAAAACTTTAGGACGCAATTTAAAACAAGAGGAGTTGTATGTAACATCAATTTCCTCTGATCACAATTTCATACCATTGATTTAATCTTTGAGGACACTTGCAAGAAAGTGATCTAGTTAAAACATGATACTTTATGATTAGATGATTTGGTTTATGAGTTAAAAATTATGTCATCATTGAGTGTTGAAATTTTGATATGTTATTAATATTGATGTATAACAATGACAAGGATTATGATGAGATTTCTTGAGTGTGTAGGAAACATGACACGATGAGGATGTTTATAGCATCAACATAATACCTTGGACTCTGGATTGAGTCAGAGAGTGGATTATTGACTTTTATTATGAGTACTTGATTTTATTATGCATGTATTATGATGATCATTTCAGTTATTCATTTCATGTATAATAATTATTAATGTTATTTTGTTAGTGGATGCAGGCATGGTGACTCTTGCTAATCTGACTCAGATATTGAGTAAACGGGCCATACACATATATCAGATAGATGAGGGAGAGATGTGGCAGCGTCCTTGTCACAACCTATAACACTCATGTTGTGACCTAAACTGAAGGTTAATGACTATCTTGTTCATGAAAGATTCACGATGTCGTGAGGGAATAATGAGACAGTCACTCACGAGGATTTCTGAGGTGCGTGCAATAAAGCATATTCCTTAGTAAGCCCTTAGTCTCACACAAGGTCGAAAAGTGGATTATTGACTCCAAATGTTAGACAACTTCCAAACTAAGTCAAATGGTGAGAGGCACCCTTGGAGCACATAGGTGCGTCTTGAATGGAACATCGCATGTTAATCTAAATACAAATAAGAAAAATAAAATGTCAAGAGAAATTAATAAAAAAATTTGGAAGACTTTAGAGAATAAAATGAATACTTAGAATTGGTTAGAGAAGAGAATACAAATTTAATATTAATTTATAAACCGGAAAAGATAACAAAATCTAAGCCTAGATGTTTTTGACTAAATAAGGTTTATAATAATTGGTTTAATGGAAACTTAGAATAAATAAACACTAGCAAAGAGAGAATACAATTTTAGACATATGCACAAGGTGTACATAAAATTAATAAAACAAATTTTTAAATTAAAAGAAATTGATTCAAGAGAGAATGGGTTATCAACATAGAGTTAGAATCCTAAGTCAAACTAGATTCTAAATCATAAATAAAAAAATATTCCTAATCAAACTCAAACTTTAATTTAGTTAGCAGACACAATAAAGTAGAAATTGGAGAGTTAAGGGACAACTAGGAGAAAATATAGGAACTAATGGTGGAGATGAGGAAAAATTCAAAATTTATTTAATTAAGAGAAAATAAAACATGTGCAACTTGGGAAAAGTGTGACATGTGTTGAGGATGAATAATATCTAATTTAATTATTAAAAATTATTTAATTATGCATGAATTGACAAGTGTCAAGACAAATTTTCTTATAAAAAGAAGGAAGAGTAAGGAGGGAATGACCATATTGCTAAATCACTGAAAAGATATCAAATTTTGATGTTAGTGGTTTAACCATGTGAGTTGGGATGCAATATTTGTAAAAGAGATGGAAGCCTGTCCTTGCGAGGGCAAGATTAAGCTACAAAACTGATTTTTGTGTGTGGCCCCTTTGCAGCTCGAAGAGCTAAGGGGAAGAAGAGTACCCCTATGGTTAGCTGGGAGTTACCGATGAAGTCCTTTCGATTACAAGACAAAAGGAGAGACATTGCACAAGATATTTTCCAAATTTAAAATCGTTATCAAGTATCAACAAAATATTCCATCATTTGTAACTGATTTCTTAATAAATTAAGGAATCTTGATGTTTGTTTCAAGCACTGAATGTATGCAAGAGATTGTTAATAGTTAAATTGGAAAATGCTTCATTAAAAATTGTTTACTATGGCAAGTGTAACCAGTTTGTAAATGGGCGAATCACAATGTACTCTGTAACTAGTCTATGAAATATTGAATGGTTGTTTGAGCCGGACAACCATGACTTGATGCTCTTGAGAATGTTAAGTAAAAACAGCAGAAAACTAAACGTTACATTGGATTTAATTGTTATTTTAACTGTTCTTTGGAATTCCTTGAAGCTTGTTCCAGCATGAGGCATCTAATAGTTTTATACTTTGTAGACTTCATCAATTCTTGGTGTTCACCATTATTGAGTAGTTGTTATGTTGATAGAGTGCAGGACTGTGTTCTTGTTAATTTTTCTTTTGCCTTTATGATGTCATTTTCATCTTTATAATTAACTTTTTTTTGGAGACTGGGGATTAGTAACCATCCTTCGGGTTGCAGGGACCAGATCTGGTTCCGTTGAGGCCTTTTTGGTGTGACCAGGGTTACTATAGGAAATCTGAAGAAAAACCAAGTGACGTTGTTAACAGTCTTAAAAAAAACAAAAAAAAGAAAACAAGTGTAACTCCTTAAAAACTTAACAGATACTCGTGGATTTCCATCCCTGAGTCTCTTAGTTTCAACTTTAACCCTTATTCACTTCTTAATGCATAATAAAAAAAGGTAAATGGGTTTTATGCGGTAGATTTTCTGATTTGTTCTACTTCTTCTTCAAATGTTCGGTCTCGGGTAAACACTCTTTCATCACCGTAATTGGCATTTAATCTTTCGCTTACAACTGAGCCATCATTTCCAGAAATTCTTAGGAACTCTTTCCCTTTACCTCTGCTAGTGTTAACTCTGTTTCTCCGCTCTCCAATATCCGCTAGGCCTTCTCTGCGTCGCACCGACGGGAACTAATTCCGCAAGATTAGCATCATATTAATCAGGACATGAAACCCTCTAATTTCTTGCGCCCTATCTCATTGCATGTAACCTAATTTCATGTGTTGTGTTGTAAGTTATACCGTAGGTCAATTCCACCTGCAGCTGCTCTATTGGATTTGGCAATTTGTTTTCACAAGTGTCTCTTTGTTTATTATCTATCAGTTCGCTGCTAATTACCGGCTCGACAGAGTAGTAGTCCACTAGGCGTAGAGTTGGACTCTGATCTATATAATCGTTACACGATCATTCATTGTATGCTCACTTTTTCCTATTAATTTCAAAATGGAGACTTATTGCATTGTTTACTTAAATTTTCCATCTCACCAAATGCTAGTTTTTTTTTTTATTATTATTCATTGTTGAAGAGTAAAGTGCAATTATATTTAATAATCATACTTATTTTAACGTTTCATAGTCTAGAGTGAAAGAGACCTTATTTTATATAAACATGTGCAAATTTTAGTCACATTATTATTTACACTACATATTTGAGATACATTGTAGGTGTTAGTAACTAATCTGAGGTTAAGTTACATGGAATATTGAGGGTCAAGCTCAAAATCTAACTTTTTTTGTCTATTTGATTTAGACACTTAGATTATTTACTAGACATTGTTAAGGGATGTATTTTGTTGTACTGTAACTTAATTAATGTTAAACTAAATATAAATAATAAAGGTTATGTTTTTTTTAATTTGATTACGATAGTAATTAATTTTGATAGTGATATTAAAAAATAATTGATAAGAAATGATTATGAAAATAAATTGAATAGAAATGCATAGAAAACCTATGATTATTATAATGATAAATTCAGCTTTCTTATTTGCTTACACTTGTTGATTGACTAGGTGAATAGTGTTAAACTTTACAATATAGAAATAAAGTTTGGTTAATTGCCTCTTCTTGGACTATACAATTTCTATTGCGCAAATTATTTAATTCGTACACAAGATTGGTGCGTAATTTGCTCCAAAAAAAAGGAGATCGGAAGTTGGTAGCACCTTAACTCGTTGTTGCATTGTAAGATAGACCTTTGTTGAGTGTTAGTCCTTAAGTAGCTTCTTGAATAACCGAACTGGTGATTTCTGCAATATGTGTATTTAGTTACTTAAATGGTTGATGGTGTTGTTAATAATGGTTTGTAATTGTAAGTGACGATATGTTATCAAGTTGAACTTAATTTGTATGAATTTTCCTACTCGTTTTACTTTGAGACACTCTACTCGCTACGACTTTGGAAGCCGGAGGAAGAGGTATGTCTCCTCCAAGTACACCCACACCCGATGGATTTGCTCCATAAGGAGAAGAGAGTACTACCGAGCAGGAATATGTTGTACTGGGCAATGTCATGGGTATGATAAGGTATTTGCAAAGGATGTCAGAAGCATTGATAAATCACTTTGATCGGGATGAGGGTAGAGGTGATCTTTAAGCGAAAAGGGAGTGCACTTCTTTAATGGAAGACAGTTTCACCACAACTGAATATAGCCATTGAAGATCTGTCTTGAAAATTTGAAAATTATTCGAGGAGAGATTTGGAGAGGGATTCTTATTGATGTTATTCATAACTACGCCTCCAAAAGTCTCAGCAATGGATTGCATTGTTGCAGAAGTATAAACCGAGCTAAGTTAAAAAGTGTGTACAAGGATCAAAGAAAACCCTTTGGTGAGACACTCCTTAGAGAACGTGGCAACGGGCAAGGGTGATTCAAGCGATTCTCGGAATCAAGTTTAGTATTGGTCGTCGACATGTGTGATGGTAAATGTCTTATCCATCACACTGTATCGTCGATCTTGGGCACCCTTATCAACTCTCAGTGACAATGGTCCCTCTAATGATGCAAGGACAACCACTGCTTGCAATACTTGTTGATGGACTTCCTCAACCATGCAACGATGAGGAACAATCTTCCTGCAATGATAGTGATACAATGACTGAGAGACGATCTGTGTGGCTATGCAATCTATTCAAAAACCAAAGCACATTGAAGTGATAATTGGTATTATTTGTACTCACATTCACATCGAGATCAACACAAGATTGATGAGTACAGTGACATTGACTGAAAGAGGTGCCGGCACTGACTCATTTCGTCACAAAATTCGTAGTATGGAAAAGGTTTTTTGGATCGTGGAGTTAAAGCTGAACGAAAAATAAAAGAATCAACTAAAAGGGAAAAACATTATTACACCTACTGCTGTAAGATCCCTAATAAGATATTATCTTGTTGCAAAGACAGTATTATTCTAGTTGAAGAATCAGTTCGCTAAAATTTGGATACAAAGTGAATTTCCTTTAATAACAGCGCATGACCCATATCCACATGAACGGAAGTATCATAATGATAACTCTAGGTTATCATTTATTAACTCGGTGAAGTTGTGTCGGAGCTACCGACCCAATCGAAATCAAGGTTAAATTTTACGATCCGGTGACCTAGAAAGACGCAAGGGATAACGTCCAAGGGCGCATTTAATACAGTCAAGGAACGTGGGAAAAGAGAAAAATAATCCTTAGGTGGTCCGAGAAAAACTTGGAGAC
>ML786094.1:510464-520741 GCA_009831015.1 Picea engelmannii
CAATTATATTATAAAATGAATTAACTAAACAAATTAAATACAATGACCAATAATATTGATATATATGATGATAACTTGGAATTTGCACAAGTCATTTCCTTTGCCTACTAATCCAAGACTTCATGAGTACCTCCTTTGCAAAGATTGCAGCCCAACTCACACAAGTAAACCGAAAATTTGACAACATTTTAGTCATCAACAATAGTGTCCTTTCCTCCTTACTCTTACTTATTTTTATAAGAAATTTTTTCTTGAATTCATGCACAATTAAATTATTTTTAATAATTGAATTAGAAATTATTCACCCCAACACATATTACACTTTCTCAAGGTTGCACATAGTTATTTCTTTTTAATAAAACAAATTAACATTTTCTCTCACATCCACAATTAGTTCTTAGATTTTCTCCTAGTCCCTTAGTTTCACAAGTTCTCCTTTATTGTGTTTCCCAACTAATTTACAGTTGGAGTTTGATTAATACTCTTCTCTTAGTTACGATTTAGTATCTAGTTTGACTTAGGATTCTAACTCTATGTTGACAATCCATTCTCTGATGAAATAATTTATTTTAATCAAAAATATTTTTATTAATTTCATGCACACATTGTGCACATGTCTTGATTTTTATTCTCCATTTTCTAGGTTTTATTTAGTCCAAAGTCCCTTATATCTATTTCTATAAAATTGATTTAGGCATAACAATTAGACTTAGATTTTATTATGCTTCCACTTTATAATTTTTTATAAATTTATATTCTCTTTTCTACAAGTTATAAGTATTTGTTTTATGCTCTAAATTCTTCTATATTTTTATTAACTCATTAATTTATTCATGCGACGTTCCCTTTAATATGCACCTACATGCTCCAAGGGTGCCACTCACCATTTCACTTAGTTTAGAAGTTATATGACGAAATATGGAATTTGTTTTATTGTACACCCCTTTAGAAATCCTCCTGAGATACTGTCTCAGTATTCACTTACAGCAGCATGAACTTCTCAAGAACAAGGTAGTCATTAACCTTCAGTTCAACTCATAGTGGGACTGTTATTAGGTTGTGACAGGGATGTTGCCACACCTCTCCCTAATCTTTTTGATATGTGTGTTTGACCCCTTTACTCCATATGTGAGTCGGACTAGCAAACATTACCATGTCTGCATCCACTGAAAAAAATAATATTAATAATTCTCATACATGAAATCCATAACTGAAATCGTCATCATAACACATGTGTAATAAGATCAAGTACTCATAATTAATGTCAATATTCCACTCCCTGACTCAATATGGAGTCCAAACAATCCTGTCGATTCCATCATCATCATCTTCATGTCACTTTTATTGCACACTAAGGAAACCTCATCATAATACCTATCAATGTTATACATCAATATTAATAATATAACAAATTTCAATACTCAGTCATAGCATAAACTCATATACCAAATCATAAAATCATAATGTACCATATTTAGCCAGATCACTTGCATGCAACTGTCCTCAAATAATAATCAATGTTATAAAAATATCATCGGCAAAAATTTGGATGTTACAAGAAAACAATTGCAATCAAACATATAGACACAGATTTACCCTGGAAATCCGATTGAGAAAACCAACAACATGTTTTAGAGTCACACCTCTAATTCTATTATTTATCTTCATTGTTTATAATACAATATACATAGGATCTTGCGTCATCTAAAAAACCCATAATACATTAACCCTAGATTAGAACTCCACTATTGTTCTTGAACTAAAATTACATTACCATGGACCACAAAATTGTGTACCATAAAATTGCCAAAGAATAAAACCATAAGGAGAAAAATTAATTGGTAAAAACCTATCGATGATTTTTCTCTCCACAGGGCCCTTTGGTATTGGCTACGGGGCCCTTTTGCATCCCCATTTCACTAAACCATGTGCAAATAATATAATACATACTCCTAATTTTTGTTGTTTTTGCATACTAGGGATTGTATAATTTCTTGATCAATGATCCATGAAAGTAATTCCCATTGTTTTTGTTTCTCTACAACAAGAAAATTTATCAGTTCTTACAAACTTTGTAAGTGAATATGCAACATTCGTCAAGGTGTCCACCTTCACCAATAGCACCTTCTTGTCTTCAACCATGTCTCTCGCAAAGGGATACTGAACATAAATATGCTTTGTCTTAAAATGATAAGTTGTGTTCTTCACTAGGAATATTGCACTCAGATAGTAACAATATATCCTTATTGCTTGTTGTACCGACCCAATACCTGAACACAATATCTGTAGTGATATTTATTATTTCCTTGCATCAATGGTTGCCATGTATTCAACTTTTGTAATTGAGAGTGCCACTTTAGAATGTATTTTTCTCATCCAACTTATTGCTCCTCCAAATAAGTTAAACACATACCCACTTGTCGATATTCAATGATCCATATCTTCAATCCAGTGTACATCAACAAAGCCATGTATTTCCAACACCCTATCCAATCCTAGTCTTCCTTGGTAACACAATCCATAAATAGTAGTGCCACACAAATACCTCCAAAACCCTCTTTATTGTTTCCCAATGCTCCTTCCTTGATTTATACATATATCTGATCAAAACTCACATCGCATGTGAAATGTTTGGTCTAGTACACACCATTGCATACATCAAACTACCAACCGCACTAGCATACAGAACACAAGGCATGTCCTCTTCCTCTGCCTCTTCTAGTTCTTTTAGATCCATTATGTAGTGATCCATATTGATGCATTGGTTGTTAACTTAGTCTATCTAACCATCTTTTGGTAGCTTCAATAGTCAATGAATATGTTGTAGTGTGAATCGAATTGTGCCTTGTTGTATTGCTAGAAACCATAAACACATGCCACTATCAAGCTATCAAGCTATGTTTTATCTTCAAAACCACAACTACATTATATAGATATTTTGTCTTTCATGTCAAATTTGTAGTAAAGATGAAAATTCATTCCCAAGTATGGATGTAGGTTCATACTCAAGAATGGTGAGGGAAAACCTATTCACATGACAACCATCATAATGTTAAACCGTGGATATATTCTCCCCATATATTTGTAACAAATGCTAGAATTCCCTACTCTTGTAATAAGTAATTCTATGAATCTCCTCGAGGAGAATTCACTAAACCAAACCAAAGTTGAGGGCATATAAGATATAAAACACAACCCTATGCAATGATTCCCTCCATTTGGATGTTAAGAACATAAGAATCAAATCCAAGCACTAGCCTATCTCACACATTGATTGATTCATTTTCATTGGATGATGAGTAATAATCAGAACAATTAATTGATTCATAGATGAAATGTTTATTTAATGCATT
This sequence comes from Picea engelmannii, assembly GCA_009831015.1. Taxonomy (NCBI): domain Eukaryota; kingdom Viridiplantae; phylum Streptophyta; class Pinopsida; order Pinales; family Pinaceae; genus Picea; species Picea engelmannii. The sequence goes on from ML786094.1 coordinate 513,818, forward strand.
TAGTGAGTGCCCACCTATGGAAATGGACTAACTAAACAACCAAGTTATTCTCAAGTCAAATTTGTGTGATTTTGATATGGTCTTCAAATTATTTATAGTTGTAAGTATTGATTGTGTCTCTTAGTTATGTTGGAGACTAATTTAGTGTTATTGCATACACTTTTGTTCTATTATGACATCTACATGCCACAAATTAATGGAATGGATTTTTTTTATTTTCATTATTCATATATATGGTTGAATGTTAGGGACCTAACCCCTCATGTAGGTAGAATAATATGTTTCCAAGTAATAAAGGTTAATATTAATAAGGCCTAGCAATAAGGAAGAATAAGTCCAATGCAAGAAGACCTAATAGAAGCTTCTGCTTCTAGAATGATCTTCCTTTAGATGGTTCTTTTGATAGACATATTTAGTATAAATAGTAGTTGAGGGTATGAAAACTTTTATCTTGGATATTATTTTAATAGAGCTATGCTCCGCTAGATGTTTCCCTGTCGAAAAGACAAGTGAAGATTGCTCTTGGTAATCAAAGTGTTATTTCTGGTGTTATTTTGTTATCATTTTGGTATTATCATGGTGTTGTTCTAGTTAAATTTTTGTTCATATGCCATTTCTAGCTATTTATTTATGTTCAGCATAATTTTTATATCTGGAATATTACAAGTGGTATCAGAGAACCTTCCTCGACATTAAATTGTGGGTTGATTTTTTTTCAAGGTAGAGACGTATTCTGGTGTCTTTAAGCTACAAAAATCTGTCATTACGTGCATCAACCCATGGTAAGGGATTCATACATGTAGGAAATACAAGTGGTACTTAAGAACACATCTATTGGACACCCTTGTAACCCCTATTGGTATCCCTTCGAGTGGTAGCATATTAGACATTACCTGTATACAGATTGACCTAGATTTCCTAAATCCCTTTGTAGATAAATCGATCAATTGCCTCACTGCTATAGTTCCACCAAGAACAATACTTAGGAAGATAATCTCTAGTACTTGGGCAGTCGGTTAGTATGGATAAGTGTACGGTCTAGCCTCCTTAGTTGGTTCCCTAAGATATTGGTTCCAGTACTATTGTTGGATCCTGCACATATATCATAGAGCTATAGCACAGGGCAAACCCTTGTCTGTAGAACCCTTGAATACCTAAACCTTGGGACGGAAACTAAATCAGAATAGATAAGATATGTTGTGGCGCAACTGTGTCTCTTGCATTCCAGTTGTGAAATTACTACACATTTCTTCCTCTTAAGAATTTGGACATTTCATCATTGCAGTATTCTTCAGATCGTAGTCATACCCATCATTTTTCATCAAAAAATTTTTTGTGGACCCAACCTCCTTCCAACACTCTTATTTGGGCTTTACACCATTAGATTCCCCTCGTCGCCCTAATCGTTTTGATACACTTCACCCATAACCCATTTTCTATGTGGTCCCACCCGCCTCTTTTCGTGTTCCCTAGTCATCATGGCCCATACCCGTAGCCAAGACTTGGAAACTTGCTTCAATACCTTGCACTCTAATTTCAAAAAAACCCAAAAAGAAGCGCAAGAGATCAATTTCAATATTCTCTCCATCAATAAAAAATGCATTCCTCCATCACGGCTTCAGTCACTACCTCAATCGAGGAACTTAGACAAGAGCTCAAACACGACATTACTACCCAGTTTGAATATGTCACTACGATGATCTGCGCTAAGCTACATATCCCTACAGATATTCCCTTATCTGACCCACCTTTCCATAACGAAGGTGAAATTTCCTCTCATTCCTAGAATTTTCAGCCCCATCACTTTCAGCATGACCTACGCCTTCTGCGTGTGGATGTGACCAAATTTGATGGATCAAATCCCATTGGCTAGGTAACTCAAATGGAACATTATTTCTCTTTGTATGGAATTATAGATGTGATCTAGGTGGATATCGGTGGCCAACCACCTTTTCTAATTGGCTCAAAACAACTTTCTGGCAATTTTGGCAAATTACTATTTTTAGCAGGTTTTAACTTCCGGGGCCATTTTTAGGGCCTAAATGAAGATTTTTCGAGATAGAGGTTCTCAATGATATCTAAAAGAATTATTTATCCCCCAAAATGAATCTCTTCGATGATACCTTTCCAACGAGCTATTATACACCTAAAACGGAGATCGTATGAAAAAGTTATGACCCCAGGAAGTTGATGTACTAACTTACCCAAACGGGGCCCACATGAATTTTGGCGCTTCATCTCCTAGGGTTAGGTTTTTGGGTGTCTAGGGATTTTGAAATTCCTATTTATTGTAAAAAAGCCTCCAGAGCCTCATTTTAAGCATCTTCTTGCGAATGCGAGTAGCTGTCACATCTCTTCTTAGAGATAAGATGCCACCATTCTATCAAGTCTTTCACTCTCTATTTTACAGTCTCTGTACATTTATTTCATTAATAGAAATCATGTATTACTGTATATCTATGTTTATGGTTTCATCTCTCATATATTTATTTTTTATTATTGAATATCTGCAATATATTTGTGCATTTCTTTATTATATCTTCGATCTCATTTCATGCCGAAAAAAATCCGGATCAATGGTATCAGAGCAGGCTTCTCTTGATCATTTTTTCAGTGCATGTCCCCGACGAGGTTTGAGTATAGAAAGTTGGGTCTCGAGCTTGTCTCTCTTGAAGAAAATCGCTCTCGCACACCCAAGAAACCCTCAATGGCGGAAGAAAAGAAAAATAACGGAGCAGACGATCCTATCAATATTTTGCTTGAGAAAGCTCTCACGTGATAGAGGGATGAAATGATGGAGAATTTTTCCCACATCCTTAAACATCTGTCGATAGTATCGAGTGCATATTCATCAAGTGACCACTTTGGAGGCACCTCGCCTTTCAAGGTACAAGTTAATTTTGATATTCCTGTATTTGAAGGACAAATAGATGCAGAAGCCCTAGAAAATGGTTAACTCTACTAGAAGGTTATTTCTTTGTTCACAATTTTTCCGACAAAGTAAAGATCACCTTCACACTCCTTAAATCTCTCCCTCATGTCAAACATTGGTGGGAAACTTACTGAGAGCAAATCTCCACAGAGGAATATGGAATATATGGGGCCAATCCCACTTGGTATTTTTTTGTGGATGTGGTAAAGGAACAATATTACCCTGTTGGCAACTATGAGGACCAATACATGAGATGTACCACACTGCAACAAGAGAGGGGCCAAGCAGTTTCAGATTTCACCAATACCTTCCATATCTTTTGTACCAAGCTGGGTATCAAAGACTCCGAGTGACATTTGGTTCTGAAATACCGTGGGGCTCTACACAGATACATCCAGACTGAAATGGATTTTCCGGACATTTCATCACTTGGTGCTGCTTATCAATATGATGTTAAAATTGAGCAGAAATTTAAGCACCAGAACAAACAGGAGTTCGGGTCTGCAAATCCAGAACAACAAAAGTATGACAAAGACGACCCTAACAAATAGTTTCCCGAAAACCAGTCCAAGACATAGGAAAATAAGGGTCATGGGAAGACAAAGAAGGACACCAGAAAATGGTGCGAGTTCTACAAAAGCCCCTAGCACAACACCGATGAATGTCGCTCAAAACAGTCATTAGTGGTCGAGATCAAAGACAAAGAGCCGAACCCTAATTCGTAATCTGATTCTGAAAATAATGGTAAAGGATGGATCATTGACGCAGACCCGATTTCTATTGTCACTACCATAGCAATTCAACCAGAAGAACCAATAGATCCTGAATAGGGGGAGCGCCTTTTTCATTCACAGATGTGGGTGAAGGGGACCCCGTTGGATTTTATTTTTGATAGCGGAAGCCAGAAGAACCTCATCTCAATAGAGGTTGTCAAATAGTTAGGATTGTTGACAACACCACACCCACAACCATACAACATCGGGTGGCTTCACCAAGGACGAGATCTCTGTGTCAAGAAATAGTGTCTATTATCATACGACATCCAAACCTTCAAGGATGAGGTATTATGTGATGTTTCCCCACTGGATATATGTGATGTGCTCTTGGGCCAACCATATATGTGGAGATGCCATGTTGTTTATGAGTCTCGACCACATAGTGTTATTGTTACTTTGGGGGGTCATCTCTATATAATACCATAGGTAGTTCTGGTTATTGTTCCACCTAAAAAGTGTCACAAGGTAGTATCCCATACTACAAAATTTAGCTTCTTCACAATCTATTCAAAAGGAGAACAAAATGACACTGCAACCACCACTACAGCCTTGTCCCAAGCACATTCTATCCAACAGAAGCAGGTTGAAAAGGTTGCAGCAAAGCACAAAGATTCTTTCTGCACACCGTCCTCTCATGCATCTTGACTTTTTGAACACCCTCAACCTGAATAGGTTCGTGATGGACTTCCACAAACTGAGCAACGCGACGTCTCCAGCAAGACAAGCATGTAACGACCCTAAATTGATAAATGATTAAGATTATTAAGTAAGAGTTAATTAAATAATAATTGAGGATTAACTAAGTAATAATAATCTGACTGAAGATCACATTTAATGACCTGTGACATAAATTTAAGAGATCAAAAAAAAAAGATATAATGAGAGTTTTGTATGCCCAAGGGGTGGCATATGCAGAGCGGGATAGCCCAGAAATCCCGAGACGATAAAATATTAAAGGGGGACGCAGGACAGAGGACGGGGGGGAGGTTGTGGAGTAATTGCGTTAGTCGGCAGGGAGGAATAAGGGACGGGAAGAGGGGGATGTGCGCACCATACGGCGGGGATGGATGCGGCGGGCTGTATTGCTGAGCCAATTGTATTGGCCGAAAACCATTACATTTTGCGGTGAGCAGAATTTCTATGCACTGTGGTATTGGTTCTGAGCCTGTTGTATTCTTTGTGGACTATTGGCTTGTTGGGAGCAAGGAACAAAGTGTTCTGGACTGTGTCTTTTGATCAGGGGAGGCACCGAGTTGCTGGAGGTTTTGGGCACGGAGGGCCAGGAGGAGTCATTGGGGTTTTGTGAAGTTAGAAAATCGAGACCTTGTGGTTCTTGAAATCCCGAGAACGGATCCTAGCCGTTGATCTCGGCAGGACACGTGTCAGCGTTCTGGGAGGCATCGGGATTTTACCATCGGAGATTTTAGAAGTGTAGGACCATTGCATACAGAAATCGCGATTCACAATTTTCCAATAGGATCGGAGCCGTCCGTTCACACGGGACAAGTGTCAGAAGATCCTGAAGAGTCGCGAATCAGGGTTTCCGGGGATGGGAGACTTGTGTAGGTTGAAATCGTGATACGCGATTTCCCGATCGGATCTGGACCATCCATCAGCGAGGACGCGTGGCGAGAGATCCCAGAAAGTCGGAGTTTGGCATATCAGAGTTTCCAGAGTGGTGAAACTCTTGCACAATGGAATCGCGATTCGCGATTTCCTGATACAATCAAGGTCGTCCATCTGAGGGACAGGTGGCAACCATCAAGAACCATTGACAGTTGGCCCCATCGGCATATCAGGAATCGACGTATCGGGGATTTCAAGGACACAAAACCCTTGCATTACGAAACTGCGATATGCGAATTCTCGACACCGTCATAGCCGTTGATCCAAGGGACGCGTGTTCAAGGATTTGAAGGAGTCAGGATTTCAGCATTTCAGGTTTCCCGCATCTGAAGGAATCACAACCGGAGAAGTCGCGAAATCCCGAAACGCGACGAGTCCCACAACCATAGCATTGAGTGAGGATAGGTGTCGGAAGGTCCAACCTTGCCGGGAGTTAACGATAGGTGGCATCGGAGATCAGGGGATTGGGAATCCTAAGGACATGCGCTCGTTGACATCGCAAACGTTGAAACCTCGAATCCCGATAGGGCGATACAAGGCCACGGTCACAGAGGTGGGTCATATGGACCAAGCGCATAGCGAAGGGGCTAACGAAGAAAAGAACCCATCGAGAAAGTTAAGCACAAAATCCCGATAGGAAAATAAGTGGCCACGGTCTTGTGAACATGGTCATATAGACCAAGGTATAGTATATAGGGGCTAACTCTTAGAAACTGTGCCCATCGCGAATCGAGAATTGGAGAGGTAAGGGGATCATGACAGCAAAAAGTCTGAAACCCCGAACTCCGATATAGAGTCAGAAATAAGCCACGGTAGGCGCAGGGGCTGTGATGAAGGAAGATAAGGCTGTGGATTGGGGCATTCGACAGTGAATCCCGAGGGGATCTGAAGGGCCACTTCGGCTCAGATGAGGGGAGCTTGAGGAAACCAGACAAGCACGTGGAACCCAGGCGTGCCCGAATCCTTGGGTACTCATTTAGTTTTTTTTTGTTTTTTTGAAAATTGTGAGAAATATTATGAAATAGATTAAATTATTTAATATAAAGAAATTATATAAATATAGGAATGAGTTAGTATAAAGTTAAAATGGATTAAATTAATGTAAATAATAATTTTAATTCAACTATGTTATTAAAGTGTAAGGTTAGCCTACCTTAAAGTTTGATGTTGACCAAGCTTAGATGCTTAATCCTAACCCAAAACCAAGCCAATTCCCCTTATGGAGTAATTTCTATTTACAGACAAGTAAAGAAAACTTACGCCTAACCCTGTTTCTAAGTTTGAGTAGCACCAATTTGAAACGTCCTGGGACTCACCCTGATAGCTTTGGGTGATGCAGGTTAAGTCATACCAGATGGCCAGGACTCGAAGAGGTCGAGGCCGGGGAGCGTCGTCATGGGCGCCACCCACGCCACCAGTACCACCAGCACCAGCACCACCATCGCCTGAACTAGCTCTCATACTACGCTCGTTAGAAGCTATTAACGAGACTTTAAAAGGGCGCCAACCAGCAGGGACTGAAGTGGAACCCCCACCATCTGGAATGGGTAATCCAGAAGCATCAAGGGATTCAGGGGGAGGACTTCCACC
>ML786094.1:526955-537269 GCA_009831015.1 Picea engelmannii
ATAAATGATTAATATTATTAAGTAAGAGTTAATTAAAGAATAATTGAGGATTAACTAAGTAATAATAATCTGACTGAAGATCACATTTAATGACCTGTGACATAAATTTAAGAGATCAAAAAGAAAAGATATAATAAGAGTTGCGTATGCTCAGGGGCTGGCATATGCAAAGCGGGATAGCTTAGAAATCCCAAGACGATAAAATATTAAAGGGGGACGCAGGACGGAGGATGGGAGGGGAGGTTGTGGAGTAATTGCGTTAGTCGACAGGGAGGAATAAGGGACGGGAAGAGGGGGATGTTATCACCATTCGACGGAGATGGATGCGGCAGACTATATTATTGAGCCAGTTGTATTGGCTGAAAACCATTGCATTTTGCGGTGAGCAGAATTTCTATGCACTGTGGTATTTGTTGTGCACTGTGGTATTGGCTGTGAGCCTGTTGTATTCTCTGTGGACTGTTGGCTTGCTGGGAGAAAGGAACAGAGTGTTCTTGACTGTGGCTTTTGATCAGGGGAGGCACCGAGTTGCTGGAGGTTTTGGGCACAGAGGGCCAGGATATCTGTAGATATCCTGGAGCTAGGTAGTTTTCCTAGTTGGCAGGGAGGACATTAGTTTTGGGAAGTTAGTTTCCTGTTGTGGCAGGGTTGATCTGTGTAGCAGGGAGCAGAAAGGCAGCAGCAAAGCAAAGAGGCAACATAATTTAGCATCAGATCCAGGTACTTGTTAAGTTATGTATTTATTTCATACTGTACATCATTTAGTATTTATTGATAAATCTAGTTATTGAAGTTGTTATAAAAGTCAATATTATGTTATGAAGTTTTGTTTTAGTTTACTTTCTTAAAATTTTTAGGAAACTTAACGACCCTTAGTAATATATGGGCATTACAAAGCAACTCACCAAGATGCATATTCAACAAACGGTTTTCCTTCTCCCCCAAGAAATCAATGCAATGGAGACCATTTCTTCCTAAGGAGGGAGGATTGATCCAGGTGGATATCGATGGCCACCCACCTTTTCCAACTAGCTCAAAACAACTTTTTGGCAATTTTGGCAATTTACTATTTTTAGCAGGTTTTAACTTCTGGGGCCATTTTCAGGGCCTAAATGAAGGTTTTTCGAGATCGAGGTTCTCAATGATAGTAGAAGGCATGATTTATCCCACAATATGAATCTCCTTGACTATACCTTTCCAATGAGCTATTATACGCCTAAAATGAAGATCGTATGCAAAAGTTACGACCCTCAGAAGTTGATGTACCAACTTACCCAAACGGGGCCCACATGACTTTTGGTGCTTCATCTCATAGGGTTAGGTTTTTGGATGTATAGGGTTTTTGGAATTCCTTTTTATTGTAAAAATGCCTCCAGAGCCTCATTGTAATCATCTTCTTGCGAATGCGAGTAGCCATCACATCTCTTCTCAGAGATAAGCTGCTACCATTCTATCGAGTCTTTCACTCTATAATTTATAGTCTCTGTACATTTATTTCATTAATATTAATCATGTATTACTGTATATATGTGTTTATGGTTGCATCTCTGATATATTTTTTTTATATTATTGAATATCTCCGATATCTCTATGCATTTCTTTATTATATATCTGATCTCATTTCGTGCTGAAAATAATCCGGATCAGAGGTATCAGAGCAGGTTGCTCTTGATCATTTTTTCAGTGCATGTCCCCAACGAGGTCCGAGTATAGTAATTTGGGTCTCGAGATTGTCTCTCTTGAATACAATCTCTCTCGCACACCCAAGAAACCCTCAATGATTGAAGAAAAGAAAAATGATGGAGCAGATGATCCTATCAATTTGTTGCTTGAGAAAGCTCTCACGTGACATAGGGATGAAATGATGGAGAATTTTTCCCACATCCTTAAAATTTTTTCGATAGAATCGGGTGCATCTTCATCAAGAGGCCACTTTGGAGGCACCTCACCTTTCAAGGTACAAGTTAATTTTGATATTCATGTATTTGAAGGATAGATAGATGCAAAAGCCCTAGAAAAATGGTTAACTCTGCTAGAAGGTTATTTCTCTGATCATAATTTTTTCGACAAAGAAAAGATCACCTTCACACTCTTTAAATCTCTCCCTCATGTCAAACATTGGTGGGAAACTTACTGGGAGAAAAGTTCCACATAGGACTATGGAATATATGGGGCTGATCCCACTTGGGATTTTTTTGTGGATGCGGTAAAGGAACAATATTACACTGTTGGCAACTATGAGGACCAGTACATGAGATGGACCAAATTGCGGTAACAGAGGGGCGAAGAAGTTCTGGAGTTCACCAATACCTTCCATACCTTGTGCACCAAGCTGGGTATCAAAGACTCCGAGCGACATTTGGTTCTAAAATACCATGGGGCTCTACACAGATACATCCAGACTGAAATGGATTTTCTGGACATCTCATCACTCGATGTTGCTTATTGATATGTTGTTAAAATTGAGAAGAGATTTAAGCACCAGAACAAACGGCAGTTTGGGTCTGCAAATCTGCAACAATCAAAGTATGACAAAGACAACCCTAACAAACAGTTTCTCGAAAACTAGTCCAAGACACAGGAAAATAAGGGTCACGGGAAGACAAAGAAGGACACCGGAAAATGGTGCGAGTTCCACAAAAACCCATGGCACAACACTGATGAATGTCACTCAAAATAGTTATTAGTGGTCGAGATCAAAGACAAAGAGCCAAACCCTCATTCAGAATCTGATTCTAAAAATAATGGTAAAGGACAGATCATTGACGCGGACCCCACTATTATTATCGCTACCATAGAAATTCAACCAGAAGAACCAACAGATCCTAAAGAGGGGGAGAACCTTTTTTATTCATAGATGTGGGTGAAGGGGATCCCGCTGCATTTTATTGTTGATAGCAGAAGCCAGAAGAACCTCATCTCAGCAGAGGTCATCAAACAGTTGGTATTGTCGACAACACCACACCCGTAGCCATACAACATCGGGTGGCTTTTCCAAGGACGAGATCTCTATGTCAAGCAATAGTGTCGATTATCACATGACATCCAACCCTTCAATGATGAGGTATTATGTGATGTTGCCCCACTGGATGTCTATGATGTTCTCTTGGGCCAACCATATATGTGGAGACGCCATGTTGTTTGTCATTGTTACTTTGGGGGGTCATCTCTACAGAATACCAGAGGTATTTCCGACTACTGCTCCACCTAAAATGTGTTGCAAGGTAGTATCTCATACTGCAAAATTCACCTTATTCACAATCTGTTCAAAAGGAGAACTAAATGACACTGCAAACACTACAGCCTTTCCCCAAGCACCTTTTATCCAACAGAAGCAAGTCGACAAGGTTGCAACAAAGCGCAAAGATTCTTTCTGCACACTTTCCTCTCATGCATCTCGAATTTTTGAACAATCTCAACCTCAACAGGTTCATGATAGATTTCTACAAACTAAGCAGCGCGACATCTCCAACAAGACAAGAAACTCACCAAGATGCAGATTCAACAAATGCTTTTCCTTCCCCCCCCCTGAGAACTCAATGAAATGGAGACCATTGCTTCCTAAGGAGGGAGAATTGATCTAGGTGGATATCAGTGGCCACCCACCTTTTCCAACTGGCTCAAAACAACTTTTTGGCAATTTTGGCAATTTACTATTTTTAGTAGGTTTTAACTTTCGGGGCCATTCTAAGGGCCTAAATGAAGGTTTTTTGAGATCAAGTTTCTCAATGATATATGAAGACATGAATAAGCCCCCAAAATGAATCCCCTTGATGATACCTTTCCAACGAGCTATTATACGCCTAAAACGGAGATCGTATGCAAAAGTTACGACCAAGGGAAGTTGATGTACTAATTTACCGAAACAGGGCCCACATGACTTTTGGCGGTTCATCTCCTAGGGTTAGGTTTTTGGATGTATAGGGTTTTTTGCATTCGTATTTATTTTAAAAAGGCCTTCAGAGCCTCATTTTAAGCATCTTTTTCTGAATTCGAGTAGCCATCACATCTCTTCTCATAGATAAACTACCACCATTCTATCGAGTCTTTCACTTTGCATTTTACAGTCTCTATACATTTATTTCATTAATAGAAATCGTGTATTATTATATATATGTATTTATGGTTGCATATCTGATATATTTCTATTATATTATTGAATATCTGCGATATCTCTATGCATTTATTTATTATATCTCCGATCTCATTTCGTGCCGAAAATAATCCAGATCAAGATGAGTTGGCCAAACTATGGTATGGTGTTCTCCAACTAGATCAAGATGGTGGAAATGGAGAAAAAATGTCTTTCAAGGGTATGCGGCTTGGACACACTTTGTGGAAAAGATTTATGAACTCTTTGACACTGACACCAACCATTTAGGTCGTTTGACAATGTTGAAGCAAGATGGCACAACATAAGACTTTATAGTTGCTTTTGAGCGTCTGGATTTTCATACAGAGGGAATGTCTGATGATTTTTTTCAATAATGTTTTATCAGTGGCCTCAAGGATGAGATTCCTGCTCATGTCCTCATGTCTTGACCTCAGAGTTGGGTGGACACTACTAAAATATCTAAGGAAGCATAACATGTTGTCTCTTCTCAAAACCGCAAACCTTCCTTTATTCCTCGCACTAAACCAGTAACTCCCACTCCTCCTTCTAATGCACTCAAGATCCATAAATTGACTAAGGGTAAAATGGTTGAATGCCAACTCAAAGACCTTTTTTATAATTGTGATGACAAATATTTTCCGAAACACAAGTGTAAGGAACAAAATATTTTTATAGCCATCTCAGAGGATGTTTCAGAAGAGGATGTTGAGGCTCCCCTTATGTCTATGTCACCTAAACCCACAGACATAACCCCTCGCTCAGACCCTACTGAAGTAGAACTGGTCATTTTCCTAAATTCTCTCACTCGCTTCTCTGCTCCCCAAACCCTCAAGCTGATTGGTTACCTCAAGCATAGGAAGGTCATAATTCTTGTTGATAGTGGAAGCACCCATAATTGTATTCATCGCTACATTTCCCAAGAAACTAATTGTTATATTTGTGCAGTCAATAATTTTCAAATCATGATTTCCAATGGTGGCTCCATGAAATTTGAAGGGCATTGTGAAAATGTGCATCTCTAAATTGGTGACTACCATCTGAAATATCATATGTTTGCTATTGATATGGACGTTTGTGACATTGTGTTGGGTGTGGGATGGCTAAGGACTTTAGGTCCCATTCTCATGGATTTTAAGGAATTAACCATGCAATTCGACCAGGAGGGCCAACAATATAATTTCTAAGGCATCACCATCGGTTCCTTGAAGATGACTAGTTCCCATCGCATGGAAAAGATGCTCAAAAAAGGTCATTCTGGCATTATTTCCCAATTCCATTCCATCTAAGCCACTGAGACACCCTCTATGTCATAGGACCTCTAATTCATTGTCTCTGAACATCAAATGTTTTTTTCCACTCCCCAGGGACTCCCTCCTTCCCATGGTGTTCATGATCATTCCATTCCCCTTGTCCTAGAAAGCCTTCCCCCCCAATATACGTCCCTATCGTCACCCCTTTTTCCAAAAAAATTAAATTGAGAAAATGGTTCAAGAACTTCTCAACATAGGTGTTATCCTCCCTAGTACGAGGCCCTACTCTTCTCCTATGGTCATGGTCCTTAAGAAAGAAGTTTCTTGGTGCATTTTTCCTAACTTTCATTCCCTCAACAAACTCACCATTAACGACAAATTTCCCATTCCTGTCATTGATGACCTCTTGGATGAATTGAGTGGCATTGAGATCTTTACTAAACTTGACCTTTGTTCGAGCTACCACCAAATTCGTATGAAAGAGGTAGACATTCCTAATACTGCCTTTATAACTCATGAGGTCCACTATGAGTTTTTGGTCATTCCCTTTGGCTTGTGTAATGCTCCATCCACTTTCCAAAGCCTCATGAATCATGTCTTTTGTCCTTTTCTCCGTCATTTTTTGGTAGTTTTCTTTGATGATATTCTCATCTACATCAAAACCTGGACAAACCATCTTTCTCATGTGGATCGAGTTATGTATCTACTCTCTTAGCACCAACTTTTCCTCAAACAATATAAATGTTCTTTTGGCACCTTGGAAGCAGAGCACTTGGGTCATCTTGTTGGCAAGGATGGAGTCAGGGTGGATTCTAAAAAGATTGAAGCTATGAAATATTGGCCTCACCCAAATACTCTCAAAAGCTTGCGGGGATTTATGGGTTTAGAAGGTTATTATCGCAAGTTTGTTAAGAATTATGGAAAGATTGTGGCACCTCTCACTGCACTCCTTAAAAAGAATTATTTCACTTGGACTCCAACAACTTCTCATGCTTTTCAAACCTTGAAGATGGCCATGTGCACCACTCCAGTCTTGGCCCTTCCTGATTTCACAAAGAAATTTTTCCTGGAATGTGATGGTTATGGGAAATGAATTGACACTGTCCTTATACAAGAGGGTCATCCTTTGGCCTTTACAAGCAAACAATTGTCCGAGAGTAATTTGAAAAAAACAATCTATGAAAAGTAAATGTTGGCTATTATGCATGTCGTGGATATTTGGCGACCTTATCTATTGGGGAAACACTTCCAAATTAAGACAGATCATCAAAGCCTCAAGTATTTCCTAGAACAAGGTCTTTCCTCTCCTGAGCAACAAAAATGGGTGACTAAGCTCTTTGGATATGATTATGAGATCATTTACAAAAAAGGCAAATACAATGTGGTTGTTGATGCACTTTTTAGAAAATATGAAGATAAAGGGTCTCCTTTTTTTCTCTCTTTCATTGTACCAGATTGGTTCCAAACTCTTCACTAGGAATGACTACACGATCCCAAAAGTTCGCATCTGATACAACAATTATAGTCCAATTATTCATTTTCCCCAGGGTACTCTTGGCTCAATCATGAGCTTTGTACAAAGGACGTTTGTATTTAAGTAAAGAGTCAAAACTTAAATCCACGGTACTTTCTAAGCTTCATGCTACACCCACAGTTGGACATTCTAGGTTTACAAAAACCTATGACCAGGTCAAATGTTCTTTTTTTATGGGAGGGTATGAAAGAGGACATTTGTAATTTTTTGGTTGAATGTGATGTTTGTTAACGCAATAAGGGTGAAATTTTCAAATCTCCTAGCACACTACAACCTCTTTCAATTCCACCTACTATTTGGCGAGATATCTCTATGGATTTTATTGTTGGCTTACCTAAATCGGGCAACAATTCAGTCATCATGGTGGTAGTTTATTGTCTTTCCAAGTATGCTCATTTATGTGCTCTTCAACACCCATTTACAACATATATTGTGGCTCAACTTTTCATGGATCATGTCTTCAAGCTTAATGTCATGCCACATTCTATTTTTTTTTATCGTGACCCAACTTTCACCAAGAAGTTTTGGCAAGAACTGTTCAAGCTACAAGGCACCCAATTGCATCTCAGCACAACTTATCATCCCCAAAATGATGGTCAAACTGAAGTTGTCAATAAATGTTTGGAAACATATTTGAGGTGTTTTGCATCGGAAAATTAGTGGGCTCAATGGTTACCACTAGATGAATGGTGGTACAACACTTCATACCATACAACTATGCACATGACTCCTTTTGAAGCGGTATATGGATAAAATCCACCTTCGGTCCTCTCTTATTTTCCAAGTGTCTCAAAGGTCCAAGCGGTTGACCAAATGCTTACAGTTCGAGAAGATATTCTCCAAACCCTCAAAGAGAATTTGGTCATGGCCCAGAATTGCATGAAACAACAAGAAAATCAAGGTCACTCTGAGTGTCAATTTGCAGAAGGGGACCAGGTATTTCTTCGACTGCAACCTTACTAGCAAACTTCCCTTAATGATGACCATTGTTAGAAACTGGCACCCAAATTTTATGGTCCTTATACTGTTCTCAAGCTTCTGGGATAGGTGGCCTATCAATTAGCTTTTCCGAGTCATTCTAAGCTCCATCATGTTTTTCATGTTTCTTTTTTAAAGAAGGTGATTGGAACTAAGTGCCAAGCTCAAACCAACCTTCTTGAGTTGGACGAAGAAGGCTCCATTTGGCTACAACCACAAGCAGTTTTGGACCAGCGTGAGCGTCGACACAAACCATCAAGGAAGTGTTATTCCAGTGGAAATATACAATTCTAGCATATGCCACTTGGGAACAAGCTACCATTCTGCAACGATTTCCCCATCTCAAGCCTTGAGGACAAGGTTTTTTTCAAGGGGAGGACATGTTAGGGACCTAACCCCTCATGTATGTAGACTATTATATTTCCATGTAATAAAGGTCAATATTAATAAGGCCTAGCAATAAGGAAGAATAAACCCAATGTAAGAAGACCTAATAGAAGCTTCCACTTCTAGAAGGATCTTCCTCTAGATGGTTCTTTTCATAGACATATTTAGTATAAATAGGAGTCGAGGGTATGAGAACTTTTGTCTCGGATATTATTGTAATAGAGCTCTACTCTGCTGGAGGTTTCCCCCTTGAAGAGGCAAGTGAACATTGCTCTTGGTAATCAAAGTGTTATTTATGTTGTTAGTTTGTTATCATTTTGGTATTATCGTGGTTTTGTTCTGGTTATATTGTTGTTCATCTGCCATTTCTACCTATTTATTCTATTCAACATACTTTTTATATCTGGAATATTACATTGAAAGTGAGCATATATCCCTATGAATAAAGCTCATTATACTTGTTTCATTACTAATCCATATACTTGTTGATATATGTTTATGAGGTATGGCTATAACAAATACACATTTAGGAATGTATCAATTTTTCATTCACACCTATATTGTGTTATAATAGTAGATTTTTTTAAATAGTTAGATTTCTATTTTTTCTATCATTTAGAAATTGACTTTGTAGTTTTTTTTTTCTATTTTTATAACTTGCTAAAAAGATCATATAACAAATAGTGATATAGGAAAATTTATTACATATAAACTAGAAATCTTTTATGAAAAGTGTTCAACAACTCTTAAAAGTATAGCGTGACAATCAAAACTAAAACTAAGATAACTTAAACTATTTGCAATATGACAACAAATTTTTATTGTTTACTATATTCTGAAATAGATTCTAGTACTACTTTTGTAAACCTAGCTACTGCCACAAAGGACCAATCTCTATTACTATCGTAGTTATTAATGTATTTTGTTGTTTCATAGCTTATATTTTTGTGAAAGATTCTGAATTATAATCAAATATTCAATATTGTTACATATCATGATGGTACAAGCTCAATGAAGACATGACAAATGGTAAATGGTCAGAACATATAAACGTTTAGAATTCCATTTACATGTTGAAACTGTTTCAACAAACCCTCATGTGAATTTGGAAATCTCTTATGTGCTTAGTGCCTGGTTTAATTTCCTTGAATTTTACATAAAAATTAGGTTGTGAGAAGCTATCACATATTTCACATAGGTTGTGAGAAGCTATCACATGCACTATACTTTGATTTTTAATGTAAATGTTATTGCCTTAGATTTGTTAATGTTCTTGGGTTTCTTATATCAAAATATTTCTTTCTAACATAATTCTAAATTGAAAATGGAGATAAGCAAAGAATCCATTAAAAACATTTTTTTCCAATTAAAGCTTTTTTTTTAAAGATATTTCCATAGCTACCTACTCCTGTTTACTAATTCTTTAAAAGATTTTGACTTAGTTAAAAAACAATAGTTTTAAAATAAAAAGTTGATATCACTCTACCCTGATATTATAATTTATAATATTTATGTTAATTTAATTTAGTGATATTATTTATTACCGTTATAAAAATAAAAATGATATCTTTCTCTGTATTCTCTTAAAGATAATATTTGAGGCTACAACCTTTTTTCTTTCTCAACTTAAAATAATTTGATAATTTATTGTCAAAAATAGCCTACTCCACACAGAAAACAGAGTTACAGCCTTAGTTATCTACACTTTGAACAGTTTTATTTTAAATAATTTGTTAACCTTTTAAATCAAAACTTTTCACACAAAAGAATCAAAAGTTTACGAATTTGGGAAACACATAAAGTACACTGGGTTAATTTCACACAAAAGAATCAAAAGTTCACGAATTTGGGAAACACATAAAGCACACTTGGTTAATTATAATTGACCAAATTTATTTTGTAACAATAGCCCTTGTAAATCAATACTCACATTATACATTCTGTTTAGGCAAGGCTTATTGCCACCACTCCCAATATCAACGTGAAATACTTCTTTTTAGGCAAGGTCTATTGCCACCACTCCCATGTCAACTTGAAATACATATCACTCC
>ML786094.1:546842-564687 GCA_009831015.1 Picea engelmannii
TTTATATTCAATCTTTGGAAGTTCTCAATGTGCTCGGTAACTGAACCCTTTTGCTTGAGATTTATCAATTGGCTAAAGAATGTATTTCTCCTTGTATCCTCATAGTGTGCTATCATTTCTTCTATGAAAATTGTCCGAGTGACGAGTGATTTGCGAGAACAAATCCATCGATACCATACAAATTGATTAGGTTCTAAATATAAAGAAGTAATTTGTACCTTTTGTGTATGTGGCACATTATGGAGATCAAAGAATTGCTCCATCTGAAGTATACATGTGATTGGGTCCTTGCAATCAAACTTCCTCATATCAATCTTAGGAACGTGGTTGGTCTTCAAACCAAAGTTGGAGTTTCTCCATTCTTGATTCACCTTCCTTGTGTCCTCATCATGAATTTCATGGGATGCGTTTTCACTTTCAAGGGTTTTCTCTGTTATAATTTTTTTCAACACTTCCATGATCTCCCCTTTTAAACCATCCATCTTAGTATCCAACTTAGCTTCCATTGAATCCATATTAGTATCCAACTTAGCTTCCATTGAATCCATCTTCTTTTGCAGTTCATTTATGTCCCTACACGTTTCTTAACCTTCATCAAGAGTCCAAGTAGGATTTTCTAGAGGCTTAGCTGGTGTAGAAGTTCCATTTTTTGGTGGCATGTTGGCCAAGTATCACTTTTGAACCTTGATTTTGAGGTGGTTCTGTTAGACAATATTTCTTCTGTTGTATCTCCCAAGTTTTAGCCCTTCTAGGTATGAAACTTTATTTTATGTATTTCTTTGATGTTTCTTCTCTGCAATTTCATAGGTTTGATCAAAATTGGATGTGCCAAGTGGAATTTACGATAACTTCCCCACAATTTGTCGATTTTTGTCCTTTCCAGGAGATCTCACTTCTATAGCCTGCCCCACACAAAATAATTGATATAAAAATTTTAAACTCGCACCAGAAATACCACAGACTGTCCAGGATCTAGTGAGTCCAGTGGCACTCAATTGGGATCTACTCTAGGAAGAATTTATGATTCATTTACCTGGAACACCTTCTTGAGACTAGTCAAAAGGACTAGTCAGATACCCTATATTACACAGGGTGTATCTACAAATTTAAGATGACCCAAAAGATGAAAGTTTTACCACATATACCTTACTAATGTCTGTAAATATCCTCCAAAGTTTAGGGTCTGAAAAGTTACAAAAAACAAATTATAGAAAAAATGCTGCAATGACTCATTTAAGGATGATTCCAGAACCCTATCTTGTATAGGATGTGTCTCCGAAATTATAAGGCCTTAGGAGCTGAATTTTGAACCCAACATACCTCACTTTGTCTGCTAAAAATCCTCCAAGCCGTTTCTTATGAAACGTTGTAGAACAAAAGTTATAGTGAAAATTCCACGGTGTCTTGGATGTAACAGTGAAACCCCAAGACCTTGAGCTCTGATACCATATGTTAAGAACCAAATACAAATATAGCATAGAAAAACCTCATAAAAAGTACTCAACGCCTTGAAAAGTAGACAATTTCAGATAATAAGCCTCTTCAAGGGGGCAACCTCCTTTTACCCCACTTAAATGTTCAAGTACAAGATGATTCAAAATGAAAATGTCTCCTTGGTATATATAAGAGACTAGAAGGTATAATTACAACTAATGGCCTAAAGACGACATAAATAAAATAACATTACTAATATAATATGCCCCAGTTAAGGGGTAATGAGCCAATATTAGGGCTTAACAGGAGAGGTCTGAAATTTGCACCCTAGAAGGGTTATTTGCTGAAATTCTGAGGCATGCTCTTGTATCAAGCTATTTTTTTGCAAGTTGGATCAATCTTGGAAGATTTTATGGTGATCTTCCATGGTATTTCATGATTATTCTTGGTGCAAGTAGGTAAAATCAACATTTTTTGTCATCGATTGAATGATTTATGTATGGTTTTGTTTGCTCATAGAAGATTATGAAATTGCATAATATGTTTAATGCTTGAAGTAAGGAACTTAAATTGCTACATTCTTACTTTCTATTTGGCAAGATTTTCATAGAATTGATCAAGTAACTAGTAAAACCCTAGAGCCCTAGTTTCCTAGCACTCTAAGGTTCTGAACTAGTTATCTTTTCCTAAGTTCTTATCCCATAAAAATCCCAAGGAGAGCAAGGTGATAGGACCTAGAATTTCTTATGCCCTAGTATATTGTTTCATTGAGGAAAATGCATAGGGGGACTTAAGTTACTACTTCTCCTATGCATTCCTCTTAGACTTTTGTGCACTATAAAAATTGATTTTCATCCTTAGAAGAGGTCGTCCACTTGACTCCATAATCCCTAGAAGGCACTAGTTCTATCCTCCCTCTTATTGATTGATCAAACAAACACTCAAACATTTCTCCTTGAAGTTTTTGCTAACTTTTAATAACCTTAAAATAAACTAATTCCTTAGCTAAGTTGTTTTTGTTGCAAATATTTTCTACAACCATACTAATTAACGTTAATTTGCCACATTCACCTACATAACTTACACTTAACTGATTCATAAATTGCTTGTGACAATTGCCAATTAATCTACTAGATAAATGCTAAGTTTGCATGGTGTTTTCTTGCAATTTTGAGCACTAGAATTTGTTGATGTTACAAAATATTGCTACAACCATCTAACTGCAACAAATTCTCCGCAAAAGTGACATTTAATGCTAGCTAGACATTGCCAATCTGCTTGTGACAACCTGTTATCATTCTCTTAGGTTAAAGTTATATTTTCTTGTTTTTTTCAAGCAATTTCAAGGCACTTTCTTTGTGGTTGTTACAAAATACTTTTTCTTGTTGTAAATTATTACATTGCTTCAATTTTATATCAGCTAGCCTATTTTGTGAAGGTTCTTGTTATTATGAAGTATGATGCAGACCCCCCGTCTCTCCTAAGGGTTGTGCGACCTCCTAGTCTAGTATTGATAAAGAAAATGAATTTGATTGACTCTTTGGGTCTCTTCTAGACCCCAAACCTACTTACACATGTCCTTTCTCCAAAGGCACAGGTCGTATGAGACTTGCTAGTCCTCTCCTGAGCATTGTTCAAATTTCAACACCAAATGGGCGCTAGCTCTCCTCTACCAAGCCCTTTCCTTTTCGTGACCACAGTTGTGACCACTCGCCTGAATTGGAAGGTGTTTCATGATTTCCCTTATCTATCGTTTGTGTGTGAGTCTCCCTGACTCTCCCAACTTTCAAAATCCCGACAGGGGCCTAGTGTGTACTAGCCTCTCTTTCTTCATGACCACTGGCGGTGACCACATGCTTGAGTGAAAGGCACGTCATGATTTTGTGATTCGCAACTCTAGGAGGGATACTACCTTTGTTCCCCCAATAGCCGAAATCTCCTTGACTTGAGATCTAAGGTCCAGGTATTTCCTTGATTGACGGCTGCGATCAAGTCAGTATTTCACATTTTGTGAATTCGAGGTTTCCTTTCCTCCATTCTCCCGCTAATCGAAATTGCGATGACTCTGGGTCAACAGTCCATATCTCCCCTCCAATCTGATGGTCACAATGATTTCAAGACTAAACGTTTCAGGAATTCGAAGGACTTGTCACCTCGGGTCCTACGATACCCAAAATGTCGATATTTCAGCCTGAACAATCAACAGTCCAGATCTCTCCTAGATCCAATGACTAAGATTAAGTCGCAAATTTGGGCTTCGCAAATTGTTAGCATTCTTCCCTTTGACTTCTTCACATTGTGAGTTAGCGTAATGTTGATCATTCACCACACATCCCTCCTGATGGATGGTCCTGATTATGTAGCTTTTAGATCAAACGGTCGAGATATTTTCCCCCTTGCACTTACACTGTCTTCAGTGTTAGAATATCTTCTGGGTGTTCAAAGGTTTCGAACCTTTGCTGCTTCAAAAAATCTAGTTCTTGCAGATAACATCTACCCTGCAACCAACTACCCAAAAACTCACCTCATTTGGGCATACAAAACCTCTATTTATCATAGGGATCTTAGGGTTCCCCCCCCTTGGCTACTTGTCTACTCTAAAACTTAACCTAACGACTATCTGGACTAGTCGCATTCTAGATCCATAGTGGAATCCCTGACTCCACTCATAATTGTTCAAGCGTGCCCCAAGAGATTAATTCTAGGGTTGAGTTAAGGCAGTCTTCAAAATATCTGTTGAAACTACCAACGTTGAGCTCCCGTACAGATTCCTAAACATCGATGGGTCTTTCTTCATGCGGGTGACAACGATGCTCCTACATCAAAGCACTAATATTATTTGGTACTAGGAAATTTCCATATATTTCCTTTGTTGTCTTGTTCTGTGTAGGTACACTTTATTTTCACTTTGATTCCTCTCTTAAAGACCTAGAGAACCTTTGAATTGAGTGACCAGTGAGAGGGGGATTTTTCTTTCATATTTTCTTTAGTTATCCTCCCTTCAGCTCACTAGGGAATTCTCCCTTGGTTAGTATTAATATACTCCTAAACAGAAAGGGGTTTCCTATTAAGGTGACAGTGATAGGTCACCCCCTGTTACGAAAATATTGCATCCGCTTGCCTTAGGTTTTGGGCAGGTACATATTTTGCGATAACAGGTCCTAAAGTAATACCTAAAATTGTTGTTGATTGGTTGAGATCTTATATTCTTCAGATGTAAGGAAATAGGTTAATATCCCAAGACCCAAAGACATGTAGCACTAGTGAAATTTTTCCCCCTTATGGGCCATGAGTGGGTATTTTTAAGTGGCATGGTTTTCCTTGAATAACAATGACAAGTTAGCTCACATTTGTGGATAGAAACGAGTGATGACTATCCTCATTCTCGGTTAACAATTGGAACACCCCACATTTTTACTTTTAGCAACTAAACTACATTATTACTTTTCTTATTATCTCTTGAACTTAGCTAGAGTGCTAGAACTATCATTATGAACTTAGATAGACTCATAGAACTATCAATATGTATATATGTGGACCTACCTATATGTGTAATGTATGTATGAGTTTTATGGTTCATGTTATCAAGGATAACAATCATATTATGTCATTTAAGCAGGCAAATGTAAAAGGAAATTTTTGGTACGTGAATACGAGTTCAATTTATATTGTGAATGAATAATTGGTGCGATGAACATGGTAAACATATATACTTGCTTATATTAAATGAAAATTAGTAACATTTTTGATAGCAAAAAAATGATTATATGGTTATGTGATGCAGGAGTATCGTTAGCAAGCGTGAGTGGAGGACAACTGGATATACACTAGTGCACATTTTGAAGACATTTTGAAATTTCAAAAGAAAACACATTAATGTAATAGCTGGAAATATGTAATTGCTTTTAATGTTTTGGGGATTGTAATACATATATTGAGTGTTCGCTCTCATCTGTCGTTTGTGGGAATTTATTGTAATAAATGTAAAGTAGATGGTAGTCTTTAATTTCGATAAGACAGTTTAAGGTTGTATGAGAGAAAACTCACGAATAATCCCTTGTAGGTGTATTGTATTATCATTTTCTCATTGTAAGAGAAAGAGAGAAAGAGATCATAGGAGATTAGAGAAGAAAAGAGACTGTAGAAGTGGTATGAGAAGATAGTTGTTTCTATTGAACCATGTACAAAAGAACTTGTATTAATATAAGAATGCTTTGATCCAATTTCATGGTGTATTATGAATGTTGTGTGTATCTATTGAATGATATGTTTACAACCTACTTATATTCTCTGTTATGCATTTGTTTCAATGCCATATGTATTTAATTTCATGTTGAATGTATGAAGTCCATGAGGAGAGTATGAGTTTCAATTGTTTCTCTTCCTGAGAATTCCTACAAGCAGTGCAGTGAAAGTATGCAAGGAGTGAGTCGACACGATTCTGATTATTACTCAGAAAATCTCAGGAGAGATAGCGTTAACTTATACCAGTAGAAGTGCAGGTAGAGACCCAATTCATTCAAGGTGTGTGAAAACTGAGGAGAGTCTTAGACATTTCTAACCCAGGTAAGTGGTTGAAGAACTTATGTCGCAAGGAGTGCATGAAGTTGGAGTTGTTAGGTAACTAGAGGTTGTTGTGGAAGCCGCAAGGAGTGGGTGTAGGATTCCTGAGAATCCTTGAGTTTTCAGCAAGGATCAAGCTTGGGAAGCATAGAGACTTAGAGAAGTTTATAGGAGAGACACGGTTCGAATTCACCTCGCTAAACCAAGTTTAGAAGGGTTGACGCTATGTTATTTGACGAGAAATCATTGAGAATCTCGATGGATGGTTGGAATTCCTAAAGGGAGAACACGGATTTCTATGGACCGTTGAATCCAATAGATCTGCGGGAAGGGTAAGGGAGAGAGTCTTTCAACACTCATAAGATTAGCAGAGATAGTAGTCGTCAGATCTGAAGGAGTCCAAGCCGTTGATCCCTTCTGTGAGAAGGAGGAAATTCGGGAAATCAGGAGTCGAATGTTTGAAGGAGAGAGCCATATTCTAAAATCAAGGAACATGAAGTCCCGATTCGCGGAGAGTAGATCTGGACCATTGGAGCATGGGAGATAGTGGACTGTCGATCTAGAACTAGTACAACTCGGGGTTCAGGGATCGAAAGAAAGAAGGTGAGCTAGCTTTCGGCATTTGTGAAGTGCAAAGTCCCGAACTATTTGGGGAGTTGGTCCCCAATTCATAGCTGGAGGTCATACCATCGGAGGATAAAAGGGAGGAGCTGGAATTCACTAAGATCTAATTTGGAGTTCAGTGATTGGAAGAGTCTGGGAGACTCGCAGTAGAATATCATAGGTCGTGAGGTCGCGAAGCGCCTTTTGGTTAGGCTCATGGTCACAACTAGTGGTCATGTGGAGAGGAGACTTACTCATAGTTCTTATTCGCGTGGGTCTAGTTTCGTAAAAGGACCTGTGGATTTATTTTCATGGAGTTTCCAGCAAGGACCTGAACAACTGCTTTAGCTCAGGAATAGAGGAATATCCATAGAACGAGAGATCAGGAGACCCTACTGAGGTAGGGGTTCAACATCAGGTGGTATAACAGATAACAACTATTGTTTTCTATAGAGAGAAGACAGAGGGTAGTTGTGATTTGAATTTTGTGTGGACAGGTTGAAACAATTTCGCCAAGGATACGTCTAGAAAGAACTTTACCCGATCCAGCTATGGAGAGGGAAATGAGATAACTTCGTTCTCGGTTAGATGCTATGGAGACATCACATAGACAAACACCTAATATTGGAGATATCAGTTAGGTAGAAAGAGAGAATGAAGAAGGAGCTGAAGAAGATGTAGCCGAAAATGCTGCAGAGGAATGCCTATTTAAAGTTGTTGCAAGGATAGGTGCTAGAGCAAAATTGGACATCCCGATGAATGAAGGAAACTTGGACGTTGAGGAGAGGATAGATTGGTTTATATCTCTAGATAAGTACTTCGACTATGAGGATGTTGAAGAAGATAATAAAGTTAAGCACACTGTCACTAGACTGAAAGGACATGCATCACTGTGGTGGGATGAACTATAGGCTGACAAATGTTGCAAAGGTAAACAAAGAATTAAAAGATGGGATGGCATGATAGAAAATATGAAAGCCAAGTTCATACCCAGATATTATCAAATCAATATGTTTCGAAAAATGCAGAATTTGAGATAGAAAGGGATGGCAATGAAGGAGTATATAGAGGAATTCTACAGACTTAACATCAAAGCTAGTCATAATGAGAGTGATGATGAAAAGGTCGTCAGATATATGAATGGTCTGAGATATGAGATTCAGGATGAGATGAGCATGGTGAAAATAAGAAATGTGGAAGATGCTTATCAGTGTGCTCTAAAGGAAGAAGAGAAATTGACCCAAAAGAAAGGTCAAAGGGGTAGAGGTAGAATTCGGAGCAAAGCCAAAGAAATTGCCCAGGATAGAGTACATAAGCCCAAGGATGAAGAGAAGAAACCTAATAACCACCCAGAAAGAGGAGGAAGTTCGAAAGGGAGACAATATGCCAACATGAACACTTTTCCTCTAGTAAGAGGAAGAGGAAGAGGCAGAGGAGGTGAAGTAAAGTGTTTTGTTTGTGGAAATATAGGAAACAAGTCTTGGGAATGTCCCGATATAAAAAGGGATGGAGGAGGCAAAGCTCACATTTCAGAAGCGAAGAGGTGAAAGGTTGAAGCAGAAGATGCAGAAGGTGGAATATCCTTGGTGATGAGGAATATTCTCTTGAAGCCAAAGAAAGAGATGGAGAATCCAATCTAGAGGAACAATCTTTTTAGGACTACTTTCAAAACCAAAGATAGGGTATGCAAGGTGATAGTTGATAGTGGAAGCACATATAACTTAGTATCCACAGAGATGGTGGAGAAGATGGAATTGGAGACAATTGCACATCCAAGCCTGTATAAAGTTTCATGGTTGCAAAAAGGACATCAGGTAATAGTCACTAAACAATGTTTAGTTGAATTTAATATAGGGGGTTATCGAGATGATATTTTATGTGACATAATTCCCATGTACGTCTATCATCTTTTGTTGGGGAGGTCATAGAAATATGACAGAAATGTTATTCATGATGGAAGAAAGAACACTTACACCTTGGAGAAGAATGGTAGGACACATATGTTGCTACCAATTGAAGACAAGAAGGCGAAAGTAGAAGCAATCAATTCTATACTTATCATGAGTGGGAAGGAACTTCTTTATTAAGTCAAGAAAGATCAAGAAATGGAGTTTGTTGTGGTTAGGGAACCTAGAGTCATCTTGACTAGTACCTCAATAGATGATCGGCCTGAGGAAATTCAAGAGCTGCTGGAGAATTTTGCTGATATAGTGGTGGACTATTTACCTTGTTCATTGTCGCCCATCAAAACTATAAGCCATCACATTGACCTTATACTAGGAGTGAGTTTACCAAATAAATAAACGTAGAGACTGACATCATAGGAGAATGAAGAGGTTAATAAGCAAGTCTAGGATTTGATGGATAGAGGGTTGATTAGAGAAATCTTGAGTCCATGCGTTGTACAAACAATGTTAAGTCCAAAGAAGGATGGCGGATGGAGAATATGTACAGAATCGAGGGATATAAAAAAAATCACCATCAGGTATAGATTTCCTTTACCTAGAATGGATGACTTGATGGATTGTTTGAGTGGGGAAAAGTTTATTTCAAAAATCGATTTGAAAAGAAGATGTCATCATATTAGAATGAGGGAAGGTGATGAATGGAAGACAACATTGAAGATGAATGAAGGACTATATGAATGGCTTGTCATTCCATTTGGCTTGGCGAATGTGTCAAGTACTTTTATGAGATTGATGCACGAAGTCTTGAAATATTTCATTGGAAATTTTGTAATTATATATCTTGGTGAGATAATGATCTTTAGTAAGACTAAAGAAGAACATTTGAGACATTTAACTCTAGTGATGAGGAGGTTGCAACAAGAGAAGTTGTTGATAAATATGAATAAGTCGTCTTTCATGAAGACGAAACTTATTTATTTAGGTTTTGTGATCTCTTCGAATGAATTGAAGATAGATTCAGAGAAGGTAAAAGAAATCAAAGAATGGTTGTCACCAAGGAATATCTTTGAAGTCAGAAGCTTCCATGGACTAGCCATTTTTTACAGGAAGTTCATCACATATTTTAGTGGGATTTGTGCATCAATGATGGACACAGTCAGGAAAAGGCATGAATATTTTCATTGGACAAAGGAGGCAGACAAAAGTTTCAAGTTGTTGAAAGAGAAGATAATTGAACAACCAGTTCTGGTTCTTCTAGATTTTGCTAAAACATTTCAAGTGAGATGTGACACAAGTGGATTTTTTATTGGAGCAGTCTTAGGTCAAGACAATAGACCAGTTTCATACTTTAGTGAGAAACTCAATGAGGCCAAAATAAATTACTCCACTTATGATAAACAATTTTATGCAGTCATACAAGCACTGAAGAAATGGAGGCACTACCTGGTTCCAAATGAGTTTGTTTTGTATAGCGACAATCAGGCCTTACAACTTATAACTAGACAGGAAAAACTAAACCAGAAACATGAAAATTGGGTTGAGTCCATGCAAAACTTTACTTTTGTTATAAAGAATATTTTTGGAAATGTTAATAAGGTTGTTGATACATTGAGCAGGAAATATTTTATTCTGCAGGAGTTTCGAGTGAAGACGTTATGTTTTGATAGCCTTAAGGAAATATACAGAGATGATTCAAATTTCAAGGATGCCTATGAAGCATTTGAGAACCCTGTTTTAAGAGATAGAAGCCAATGGATTTAGTATTTAATTCAATATGGACTTCTATTCAAATGAAATCAGTTGTGTATCCTGAAGAGTTCTATGAGAGAAAACCTTTTAAAAGAAAAACATAGTGGGGAATCGATCGGACATTCTGGCCACGATAAAACATTTGCACGACTGAAAAATTTGTATTATTGGCTAGGAATGAGGACATATGTGCACAGATTTGTCAACAGATGTAGAATATTCCAACTCGCAAAGGGGAAAAGACAAAATATTGGGTTGTATCAACCATTACCAATACTAGAGAGGTCATGGGACGCAGTAAGCATGGATTTTTTGTTGGGACTGCCAAGGACAAAAAGATTTTGTGATTCCATATTTGTTGTAGTCGATAGATTTTCCAAAATGGCACATTTCATTCCATGTTATAAAACCGGTGATGCAACACAAATTGAAAATCTATTTTTCAAAGAAATTGTTCGACTTGATGGTTTACCTAAGAGTATTGTTTCAGACAGAGATACCAAATTTATTGGTCATTTCTGGAGAACCCTATGGAAGAAGTTGGGGATGAATTTATATTTTAGCTCAACATATCACCCTCAAATGGATGGACAGATTGAGGTATTAAATCGAATATTGGGGGACTTATTGAAGAGTTTAGTAATTGAACATCACAGCCAGTGGGATCAGATTCTTCCACAAGAGAAATTTGCATATAATTACTAACCTAATAGGAGTACATGAAAGAGCCCATTCTAGATATTGTATGGAATGCAACTAAGGGGAGTGTTTGAGTTGAGAAACTTAGAGTAGAGTGAGTTTAGGAGTGTTACAGCGAAATATTTTTCACCAGAGATGCAAGAGCTCCATAGTAATATTAAAGAGTGCTTGCAAAGTTCTAACCAGGAATACAAGCACAGAGAAGATCAACACAGGAGAGAGATTCAATTCGAAGTGGGATATTTGTTTTTGGCACATATCAAAAAAGAAAGGCTCCCAAGGGGAACATATAATAAGATGAAAATGAAAAAGATAAGGTCATGTAATATTTTACAGAAATTTGAGGCAAATTCTTATGAGATATAATTTCCAGATGATGTGGGCATATCACCCATATACAACGTAGCAGATTTGTACCCTTACAGAGAAGATGAAACAGATGGAAAAAATAATCAAAAGGCAATTAAGTGGTTCAAACAAATGCCTCTAACTAAAAATCCGTAGATGGAAGATATCATTGATCAAAGAGTTAGCAAGAAAACTCGTAGGAGGACTTATCTTGAATATTTGGTAAAGTGGAAAGTACACCTGATTGAGGATGCCAGTTGGGAAAGTGAAGCAGATATCCAGAAACATGGATAGATGGTGCAAGAGCTCATGGACAAGAGTCCATGAATTTTTCAGCCAAAGGAGTATGATGCAGGAACAATGTCAGCAATCGCGAGTGGAGGATAGTTGGATATACACCAGTGCACAATTTTAAAACATTTTGAAATTTTGAAAGAAAACACATTAATTTAATATTTGGAAGGATGCAATTTCTTTTAATGTTTTGGGGATTGTAATACAGATCTTGAGCGTTCTCTCTCATCTATCGGTTGTGGACATTTATTGTAATAAATTTAAAGTAGATGGTAGTCTTTAATTTCGATAGGATAGCTTAAGGTTGTAGGAGGGAAAAATCAAGAAAACTCCCTCGTAGTTGTATTGTATTATCATTTTCTCATTATAAGAGCAAGAGAAAAAGATAGCACAGGACAATAGAGAATAACGGATATTGTAGAAGTGGTATGAGCAGATATTCGTTTCTATTGAACCATGTACATAAGCACTTGAATTAATATAAGGATGCTTTGATCCAATTTCATGGTGTATTATGAATATTGTGTGTATCTATTGAATGATATGTTTACAACCTAATTATATTCTTTGTTATGCATTTGTTTCAATGCCATATGTATGTGATTTCATGTTGAATGTATGAATTCCATGATGAGAGTATGAGTTTTAATTGTTTCTCTTTATGATAATTCCTGCAAGGAGTGTAGTGAAAGTCCACAAGGAGTGTGTCGACAAGATTTTGAGTTTTACCTCAAAAATTCTCAGGAGAGATAGCATTAAATTATACCAGTAGAAGTGAAGGTATATCATCAAGACATCCAAGGTGTGCCCAGGTTGAGGAGAGTCTTAGAATTTTCCAACCCGGGTGAGTGGTTGAAGAACTTATGTTGCAAGGATTGTGTGAAGTTGGAGTTTTCAGATAACCAGAGGTTGTTCTAGAAGCCACAAGGAGTGCATGAAAAATTCCTTATAATCCTTTAGTTTGCATCAAGGATCAATATTAGGAAGGATAGAAACTTGGAGAAGTTTAGAGTAGACACATAGTTCAAGGTCACCTCATGGAACCAAGTTCATAAGGGTTGACACCAAGTTATTTAATGAGAAACCATCGAGAATCTTGATGGACGGTTGGAATTCCTTAAGGGAGAACGTTGGTTTTCATGGAATGTTGGATCCAGTAGATCTATGGGACGGGTAAGGGAGAGAGTATTTCAACACTCACAATATCAGAAGAGATAGTAGCCATCATATCTTAAGGAGTGCAAGCCGTTGATCCCTTCCATAAGGAGGAAATTTGGGAAATCAGGATTCAGAGGTTCGAAGGAGAGAGCCATATTCTAACATTAGGGAATGCAAAGTCTTGAATCACGGAGAGTAGATATGGACCATTGGATCAAAGGGATATAGTGGACCATAGATCTAGCATGAGTAGAACTCGGGGTTCAGGGTTCGAAAGAAAGAAGGTGAGCAAGCTTTCGTCATATGCAAAGTGTAAAGTCTCGATGTGTTTGGAGAGTTGGGCCCCAATTCATAGCTGAAGGTCACACCGTCGGAGGATAAAAGGGAGGAGCTAGCTTTTGCTAAGCTCTAATTCGAAGTTCATCGATTGGAAGAGTCAGGAAGACTTGTAGTAGAATATCGGAGGTTAGGAAGTTGTGAAGCAGCTTTTGGTTAGGCTTGTGGTCACAACCAATGGTCACTTGGAGAGAAGACTTACTCCTATTGCTTATTCACGTGGGTGTAGTTTCATAAAATTACCTGTGAATTTATTTTCGTGAGGTTCTAGCAAGGACCTGGAGAACTGCTTCAACTTGGGAATAGAGGAAGATCCATAGACTGGGAGGTCAGCAAACCCTATTGAGGTAGGGGTTCTGCGTCATTATGAACAAGTATGTGTTTTGGTAAACTAACCTACAAGTTAATGGGATAAACAATATCCAAATAACTATAATCCTAAAGTAACATTGATGTTGTGGACATGTAAGGAGTAATGGTATGATAGTGAGCATTAAATCATGATTTGATTATTGGTTCCAAACATTGCTATGATATGTGGGCAAGTGCAGGTTGAAACATTGCCCAAACTAGTTATTTGATGATGATCTCTAAGAACAACAATAGAGACACAATATGGTTTACGATAAGGTGTTGACCCTATTTATATCAAGAGGGGTGGGGTGTTTCCCACAATGTATTCTCCAAAATCTAAAGTTATGGGAGGGTTATGTTAAGCCATGCTCCCCTAGATGTATGATGATGATTACTGATTGTATACATGGGAAGTTAGGTCAATATAGTCTATGCTCCATTATATTTCAATGGAGAAATAGATAGGATGTGGAATATGGAAGTAGGTTAGAGAGGGAGGATAATTTAAATTTAGTTGAGAATTATGCTTGCGATTAGATGTGACACTCTTGTTTACTGACTTGGTTTTTACTATGTTTAGAACACTTGTTTTGATTCACTCCTGATAATTTAAGTGTGATAATAAGTGATTGATTTTTTATTTATTTTTATTAGAGGTAGTGATGGTTTATCATAAGTGCATGCATAAGATATGTTTACTCTAGCTACACATACATACACAACGCACATACAGTAATACAATTATTTAATGTATTAATTACTAAACCTATTTATTGATTATTTAATGAATGGTTTAATTAGTATGGAATGTATATTTCATGCATATAAACATGTAGCATTAAATAACCTCATTGAATTTGACTCTTGGTTGGTATTTTGAATTAAATCGGTATGGTGGGTTACCGTACATTTTGGGTAAAAATGTCAAATTTTATTTATAATTTAGCATGAAAAGATAGACTTTGTGTTCTATTTTATTATTATTTTATCTTAATTGATATTTTCCCTACAATCTAGAACAAGAGGTTGATGGCTAACTAATGAGGGTGCTTGAAGATACTTTGGGAAATGGGGATAGGAATATGATAAATAAAGGATAGGGAGTACTATCTAAGGATGTTGAGAGGATTTTTTTCTCGAATAAAAATAATTCTAAAAGGAGAAAAGAGGACTTGACTATTTTGGATTTATTGCATTGAACTATTGGACTGATTAGGGATTGTTTGGATACTGCTCTGTTCATTGATGTGTTTCTCGGAGTATAGGCACAAAGGGATAGGGAACTTAAAGGTTTATTGGAGCTAGTAGGTTGGGTAAGATCTTAGTTTGGATGAGAGGATTGAATTCAATTTGGGAAAGTGGAAATTGAAGGAACTAAATTTCACTACACTAGGCTAAGTCAAATAGAAATAGAGGTATTTTCCCTTATTTACTAGATATGAAATTATTCTATCGATTAGATGAAAAAAATATTTTAATGAAACTAATAAAACACCACCATAAAATCAAACCCAGAAAGAAGAGAAAAATGAATAAGAAATGTAGTAAAGAAATTTAAAATAATTAGGATCCATGCCCTTTTTCATTAAAAACAAAAATCAATTAAACTCCATAAAGGAACGAGGAGTATGATAAATGGTTTCTCATGCCAAGTTGGATCAAAATTATATATATATATATATATATATATATATAGAGAGAGAGAGAGAGAGAGAGAGAGAGAGAGAGAGAGAGAGAGAGAGAGTTATGTATGATTATATATTTTGGGAAACTAACTTATATTTTAATGGGATAAGTGATAACCAAACAAATGTAACATAAACGTAATATTGATGTTGTGGACATTGAAACAATAATGGTATGTTATTAAACATAAATTCATGATTTAATTATTGGTTTTAAACATTGTTATGATATGTGGGAAAGTGTAGGTTTTATAGGAAACATTTTTACCCAAACCAATTATTCTATCACGTAGTAGTAAGAATAACAATAGTGGAACAATATGGTCAACGATGGGGTGTTGACCCCAGTTCCATCAAGAGGGGTGGAAGTGTTTTTCACTATGTATCCTCCAACCTAAATTCATGGGAGGGCTGTGTTAATCCATTCTCCCCTAGATGTGTGATAGGGACTAGAGGTTTCTTACTAGGGAAGTTATGCCAATATAGTTGAGAGTTATGCTTATGGGTTATATCTGCATTTAGGTCAATATAGTTGATTCTCTAACATATTGCAACAAATGAAATGATAATATGTGGAATATGGATGTTAGGGAGAAAGGATGATTTAGAGTTAATTGAGAATGTTGCTTGGGATTAGATTACCAATCTTATTTCCTTAGTTGGATTCGATAACTTTAATTGTGGTGATTAAATATTGATGAATTATTATGATGTTTTTAGTAAATATTATTGAATAATGCATTTAATTTATTTACTATTTTGTATGATTGGTTGTGAATATACAAGAAATATGCATTAGAGGTAGTGATTGTTCATCATTGGTATATGTGCAAGATATGCATACACTAGCTAAGCATGTGTATTCTACACATCTACACACTAGTATCTATGCATGCATATTCTGCACAAGTACAAACTAGTACACATACTTGATGTAGTAATTACTAAACTAGGTTACTAATTACTTAATGAGTGGTTTAATAATTATCAAAAGTATATTGAACATATATTTATCTAGTAATATTAAATACTCTCTTTGACTTTGATTATTGATTATTGGTTGGTATGATGAATTAAATGGGTATTGTGCATTTTCATAAATTTTGGGGGGCATATTGAATTTTGTTAAGAAGGTAGCATGAAAAGAAAGAATTTTCATTCTATATCATTATTATTTTATTTAATTCATTTATTATTTTATTTTAATTAATGTTTTCCCTAAAATCTAAACAGGAGCTGGATAGCCCATTAATGTGGGTGGTTGAAGAGACTTTAGGAATTAGGATAGAGATTTGATAAATAGAGGAGAGGAAGTAGTATCGAGGGACATTGAGAAGTTTCTTTAGTTTGGAAGAAAAACATTTTCTAAAGGAAAAAAGAGATTTGAGCTATTTTAGGTCTAGTGCATTGAACTATTGGATTGCTTACAAACTATTTGGATACTCATCTATCGATTGTTCTTGTTGTTCTTTGCAAGGATCTCTCTCTTTCAAGGTCTCTAGATATAAATAATTTCTACTGTAATGACTCTTTTAAGTAAGAATTTTTTTATATATATGAAGTAAAATTTGTAATTCTGAAATATCTACAAGTAAGAAGTTTCATTCACCACAATTTAGTTTGAGATTTTCTTTATGCAAGGAATCAAATGGTAGATAGACAGTATAATAGAAACTAGTATGCAACATAATAGAAACTTAGTTTAGATTTTCTTGATGCCAGAGTAAACTGGTAAATATACAGTATAAGAGAAATAACAAATTGATTAAAATATTTACAAATAAATCAACTAGTAAAATACATACCTCAACCTCAAGTTCTGGTTGATTTAGTCCCTTGCTCCTTTGTCCTTGTCCTTGCCCAAAACACCCAAAATTGAATATTTTTCTCCCTGTGAGATAGGAATAGCCTCACTGGCTCCATAGCTCCAGGAATCCTTGTAGTTTCCTGGCCCCTAAACCCAAAATACCTAGCATTAACAGTGCCCAAGTAAAAGTCCCCCAAAACATTTTTTGCCTTTCAATTTCGTCCTCCTCCCTCCTTCTTCCAGAATTTTCCCCCAAAAAAAGACCCCCTTCTAAGTTCTCTCCCCTCTTCCTTATCCCCTCTCTCGAATACCCTCCCTCATTCAATTCACAACTTCCTTATCCCCTCATTAATTCCCTCACCTACCATTTAATAAGAAAATAAAAAATAAAATTGGGTTGTTACATACACTCACCCTTCAAGAAACTTCATCCCAAAGTTAGATTAATTTACAATACAAAGGTAATGATACATTATTCATACATCCATATCAGATAAATAACATTATCAATTTAAAACACTTGTACATACTAGTGTACATCTGCAACGCATCCATGTGTAGCTATCACATACATGACTTACACATGTACTAATGACAATAATTATCACACCTAAAGTAATTCTTGTATGTGTGCAATCCAATCAGCAATGCCATTCATTTCATAAAGAATAGTAAACCATTTAAAATATTCACAAAACCCCCTCAATTATAATAATTTAGGACAAGCAACATTCACTTAGATAAGTGTAGTTCAATTAAGAAAATATATGTGTGTGTGTGTGTGTGTGTGTGTGTGTGTGTGTGTGTGTGTGTGTGTGTGAACAAGAGGAAATCAATAAATTCTACTATAAGTTGGAAACTCCACACACTCTCAACTACTTCTAGTCATCCTTCCTCCCTAACCTACT
>ML786094.1:567372-579126 GCA_009831015.1 Picea engelmannii
TAATAGTTTCATTGTGACTAGAAAATAAAGTATATAGGCCTCAGGTAATCCTGGTTGTCTAAGTCAAAAGGTGGTGTTACATACACCCAACCTTCGAGAAACATGTTCTCGAGGTGGTCAAAAAAAGTGAGGGATAGTCTCGCTGTAGTGTCTCGACATCTTCCCAAGTAGCAGATCATGGACTATACTTGTCCCACTGGACCTTAACTTGGTCTACCAGATGATTCCTGAGCTATCAGACTCTACGGTCCAATATGCGTAACGGTTCTACCGTGAGGGTTCCCACATCCAATACCTGCAATTCCTTCCAATTTAGTTTATGTGATTCATCATCTACATAATGATGTAAAACAGATACATGAAATACATTATGAGTTTTATGCAAGTGGGGTGGCAGTACGAGACGATAGGCAACGGGTCCAATTTTCTCTTGGATTCTGAACAGTCCTATAAATCAAGGTGACAACTTTGTCCCCTTCCCGAAACATATGGTACTCTTATTAGTCCTGATACGAATGAAAACCTGGTCTCCCACTTCATAAC
Source organism: Picea engelmannii (assembly GCA_009831015.1). Classification (NCBI taxonomy): domain Eukaryota; kingdom Viridiplantae; phylum Streptophyta; class Pinopsida; order Pinales; family Pinaceae; genus Picea; species Picea engelmannii. Next base: position 567,916 of record ML786094.1, read on the forward strand.
TTCGGTCTGTCCTGTGTGCATCCTCATAGCTTTTATGCCTATCATGTGCTTCCTTTAGTCTCTACCTAATCTGATTCACCTATTCTTCCATCTCTTAAATCAATTCTAGCCCAACTGTTACTCGATATTCTAGTCTATCCCAACTCAATGGCGTTCTGCATGGCCTCCCATACAAATCTTCGTAGGGTGGCATTCCGATGGAGCTATGAAAACTTTTATTGTAGGAAAACTCTACCAAAGGTAGGGAATTCTCCTACTGGGTTTGATTATCCATTACATACATCCTAAAAATGTCTTCCATGACTTTATTTACTCTCTCAATTTGCCCATTTGTTTCAGGATGATAAGTTGTGCTTAATTTCAACTGAGTCCCCAACGCTGACTGCAAACTTGTCCAAAACCTAGAAGTGAATCTGGAGTCCCTATCTGAAATGATCTTCTTAGGTATCCTGTGCAAACGAATAACCTCATTTACAAATACATGTGCCACATCAGTGACTTCGTAAGTGTCTCTAACAGGAATAAAATGAGCACTCTTGGTTAACTTATCCACTATCACAAGAATGGAATTGTGTCTATGAGATGTGAGCGGAAAACCCACAAAAAAATCCATGGATATGACTTACCACTTGGTCATAGGAACATCATGTGGTTGTAGGAGGCCTGCTGGGTGATGGTGGTCGACTTTCACTTGTTGACATTCTAGGCACTTGGCGACGAAATGGACTACATCACGCTTCATGCCTACCCAGAAGAAGAGCTTCCTCATATCTACGTACATCTTCTTCACATCTGGATGCGCACAATAAAGTGCTCTATGGGCTTCCTTCAGTATGATGCTTTGAATTTCCCCATTCTCAGGGATGTACATCCTTCCTTGATATCTTAACAGTCCGTCTGTTTCCAGACTATATCCTTCATACTTTGGATCTAACTGCCTCCCGCTCTGGAGGTTTGAAGTAACCTTTAAATACCAACTGTCTTGTTGGAGTTGTTTCAACACATGTTCCCTCAGATTGACCTTTAAGGTTATCAAGGAGAAGATATGTGGTCTCCTACTCAAGGCATCTGCGACCACATTTTATTTTCCCTTGATGTACTAAATACCAAAATCGTACTCACTTATAAACTCACTCCATCGCCTTTGCCTGGAATTTAGATCTCTTTGAGTAAAGAGATGTTTTAAACTTTGATGGTCCATTTTGAGCTCAAAGTTTCACCCCACAAGATAGTGCCTCCAAATTTTCAGAGCTAGCATTACAGCTGCCAACTCTAAATCATGAGTCACATATAAATCTTCGTGTTTCTTCAACTTCCTTGATGTATAATCTATTACTCCTCCATCCTACATTAGCACGGCCCCCAACCCTTGCTTCGAGGCATCTGTGCAAACTGTGAAGTCCTTTTCCATATCCGACACTCATAGAATTGGCGCACTAGTTAGTAACCTCTTAAGCTCAATGAATGCACTATCACACTCTTCTGTCCATTCATACCTGACCCCCTTACGCTGCAAGGTGGTGATGGGTTTCTCTATTTTGGATAATCCTTCCACAAATATCCGATAATAACCTGCTAGCCCCATGAAGCTTCTCACCTCATGGGCATTTTTCGGCACTGGCCACTCCATAATGACCTTTACCTTTTCTGGGTCCACAGAGATTCCTTTACCAGAAATGATATGACCTAAATAGTGGATCTCTTTCTGGAATAAGGAACACTTCGATAGCGTCCCATACAATTTGTTCTCTCTAAGGTAGGACAACACTATTTACAAGTGTTCCTCATGTTCTCTCTCATTCTTGGAATATATGAGGATGTCATCTAGAAAGACTTGTACAAAATGGTCTAAGTACTTCCGGAATACATCGTTCATGAGGCTCATGAATATTGTTGGCGCATTGGTTAATCCGAAAGGTACTACAACAAACTCGTAATGTCCAAACTGAGTTCGAAAGGCAGTTTTTGGGATATCACCTTCCTTAATCCTTAACTGATGATACCTTGATCACAAATCGATCTTTGAGAATACAACTGCTCCTTTCATTTGATAAAAAATGTCATCTATTCGCAACATCGGGTACCTATTGTTCACTATAGCACGGTTCAAGTCCCTATAGTCTATACACAGTTGTAAGGATCCATCCTTCTTCTTTACAAAAATTATTGGTGCACCCTAAGGTGAGACACTGGGCCTTATTATCCCTAAGTCCAGTAACTCTTTCAACTGCATTCACAATTCACAAAGTTTCGGCATTGTCATCCGATACGGAGTCTTGGACATTGGTTCTACACCAGGTTTTAGCTCAATAGTAAAATCAAGCTCCCTCTCAGGAGGTAACCCTGGTAACTCGTTCAGAAAAACATCCTTAAATTCTGACAATACCGGGTACTGATCCAATGAGGGTCCCTTCCTTTCATTCACTGCTTCCACTACATAAATTTGACACCCTTGCCTCAAGCATCGCTTAACCTTCATAGTTGATATAAAGCATAAAGACACTTTTCTCTGTACACCTTAGATCTCTACTGGTCTTCCTTCATCATCAACACAAAGCACCATCTTTGCGAAACAATCTACCAAAGCTCAATGATCTGCTAAACAATCCATTCCAATGATTAGGTCATATGACCCGAGAGTAGAGACATATACCTTCAACCTAGTAGTACACACTCCCAGGTCTACTATACAATTATCGACGCTAGGTCCTACCGCTTGTTTTTCCCCCGAAGCCATCTCGACTTGTTTAAAGTCATCGTACTCGTAGGCTACCAACCCACTCTTTTCTATTGCAGATGGTGAAATGAAACTATCTATCGCACCAGAATCATATAAAATCTTAACATTGATATGATTTAGTGAACCTGATGAATCCACCACCGTGGATTGATGTTCAGCCTGGCGATTATTAACCGCTGCATAAATCTGGTGGCTGCTACTTGATCTCCCCATCGATGCCTTTCCTTCTCTATGCACAAACCCTGATTGTAACTCAGGGTAGTCACGCTGGTAATGGGGTCCTCTGCACCCCCAACAGGTAACACGAGATTGAACCTGTGTACTGTTATGTGACTGTCTCTGAAATGAGTTCCTTCCCCTAGAACCCCTACCCCTACTAGTTATTCCCTGAGATGGTCATGGACCTGTCTACGTCGCTGGTGATGAACGAGATGTTTCACTCCCTGCCATTGAAATCTCTGCGGCTACTTTCCTTGGAGTGACTATGTTACCATATGGCGGTGGCCTTGAGCCCCCTCCCCTCGGAAATGTCCTCGGGTCCTTCCCTATGAATCCAAGATGATGTGGAAATGTCGGTCTTGTACCCCCGGTTAAGTTCATGTGTTCCTCTACATAACACACATTTTCCATTGCTTTCTCTACAGAAGACGGTTTCCACATCCTCACCATAGCTCTTATCTTAGGGTTCAATCCATAGATGAAACACTCTGCCTGTCATTGGTCATTATCCATATACGAAACATATTTGACCAGTTCCATAAATCTGATCTCATATTCTTCTACAGTTTTGTTTCCCTGTACTAAGGCATGAAATGCCCCTACCTATTGTTCCTCATAGTATGTTGGTAGATATTTCCTTCGGAACCTCTCCTTAAAAAGTTCCTAAGACACTGTGTCTAGGGTAAGGTGCAGTTTTCTTTCCAAGTTGCCCCACCAGTTCAAGGTGTTATCTCTTAACTGAAAAAATTGCGATCTTTGCCTTTGAGTTGGACACATAGTCCCTTAAGCCAAAACACCTTGTCATGCCTTCCAACCATGCTTCTGCGCATTCACTGGCGTGACCCCCGGCAAACTTCGGAAGTTTGATCTTCTACAATTCTCATGTGATGTCTTGATGCTTCTGGATTACCCATTCTAGATGATGGGGGTTCCACTTTATTCCCTGCCAGTTGTCGCCCCTTCAAAGTCTCATTAATGGCTTCCAACGAGCGCAATATGAGATATAATTCGGGCGATGGTGGTGGTGGCACTGGTGGTGTTGGTGGTTCTTGCGATGACGCTCCCCTGCCTTGGCTCCCTCGAGTCCTGACCATCCTATATGCTTTAACCTGCATCAACCAAAGTTGTTAGGGTGAGTTCAAGGACGTTTCAAATTGGTGATACTGAAACTAGAAACAGGGTTAGGCATAACTTTTCTTTATTTGTCTGTAAACAGACATTACTCCTTTAGGGGATTGGCTAGGTTAGGGTTAGGATTAAGCATCTAAGCTTGATTTATTTGCCCCTATAAAAAAAACTATTTGTTCCCTTTCCCTGTAGCTATGCTAGACTTAGGCCATACTCGCCAATTCCTATGCTTACTCTCCTAGTGCATATGTCGCCTCCTTCCCGCTTGTCCTAGTATAAGTCCCTCTAACTTTTTACTTATAACTAAATATCCTCCGATGCTTGACCCGTTAGCTTTTCCTTGGCGCGTAGTGTTGGCATTGTCGATTGTTGCATTGATATTTAGCGTTGACTTTGACTGGTGGAATGGAGTGGAGGGACTTGGCACTCGACTCGACGAATTGTGTGTACGGTCTCGTGAGCCTGATGCTTGGACAATCGGAGTTTATACTTGGGATACAAAGATCAACAGTGCTAAATAAGCCTTTACCTTGATTTCCGGTGCATTCACTAGTTATGATACAACTCATTCATTTAATCCCAAAAATTACTCATTCATCAAATCGTCTTAAGTGCGCTCATAGCTCGGTTGGTTAGCGTTTTCAATTTACAAGCTAGAGGTTACAGGTTTGATTCTCGCCAAGCCCGAACAAACTTTTATTATTATTATTATAATTAATTAATTTATTAAGTACATATTTAATCATTAATTTAATTTTAAATTATTCTCATTGATTAACCCTTTTTGGTTAATCATATTAATTTATAATTAATCTAAAACACAATTTAAAATATGTTTAATTTACCTAATTAAACACCAATTATATATATATATATATATATATATATATATATATATATATATATATATATATATATATATTTAATAATTCAAAAAATCAAAGTTTAAATCTAATAAATCATATTAATTTATAATTAATCTAAAACACAATTTAAAATATGTTTAAACTTAAATATGTTTAATTTACCTAATCAAACACCAATTATATATATATATATATATATAAATAATTTGAAAAATCAAAAGTTTAAATCTAATAATACTTTTAAAAGAATGATTAAATAAATAAATATAGAAAAAAAATAAAACAAATTAATAAAATAAAACTAAAATAAAAAAATAAAAAATAATAATTATTAACTAGGTGAGGGCACGCATGAAATCCGCGTGCCCCCCCCAGGGATATTATCCCTCCAAAACCCTACACCTAACTCTCCATTCCCAAACCCTATACACATTCTTTCACTCTACGAATGTGGTCGGCCTCTCTCACTCTGTAGCTGCGACGGAGTTGGGCTAATGGCTTGCAGCTCCTCCCTCGACATCTTAGCGTTTGGCACTGGGATTTGTGTTATATGGCAGTGAAAATGAATCTGTTGTGTTCTTCCACTTAGAGGAGAATCTCTTATTAGCACTCCATCATTCTTTTTGATGTTTGGTGAGCTAACAATGTCACGGTCTTGTCCAGGTGCCTTGAAATTTTGTTCCGTGACCACCACTTTTTCTATACTATCCATAGAGCCATTATCTCTAACTGTAGAAAATATGTCTTCTTTAAGGTTGAAAGCAATGCCTTGAGAAGAATTTTGTGCCTCGTCAACATTGTCACGGTGCATTCTATGGTATTTTTTATGTTGTTTTTTTTTTTCTGTTGCAGGGTTTATTTAGGGGCAAATCTACGCTTACAGGGGTCATTTTTCGGTCCTTTGGAGGATATTTTAGGGCAGATTTTATTAGGCCTCTTTTGGCCTCATCATGGCCCCTATGTGTCATTTTTTTTTATTATTATTTTGATTCAGAAACTAGGCTAGATGGAAATATGTAGTTTCTCTGGTTCGGATGCCTCCCGGCTAGACATAAATTCGATCGAGGTTGTTTTGATCGCCTTACCAACAATGAAGTGTTATCGCAATGCCAGGTTATAACCAGGAGAAGTAAATAGCTATACCTATCGATTTGAAAATCCTTCTCCAAACGCGTCCCTAAATCTGCCCTGCAAACCAAGGGTTTGAGAAAATCTGTTGTGTGCAAATTGGTGGCTCATAGTTTGTTTGTTTTTTGTTTAAATTTTAATAGCTGGAGGCACCACCCATGAAACTGCTACAACATCCATTTGGAACAATTCTTGTGATTTTGTTTATCTGGAAACTCGCCACCTCTCCTTTGCATCGACATGGGAGTGCCCCAAGGGGACTATTACCATTCGTTGTACGAGTAGAGAAGATGTCATGCGATTTGGCTCGGTCAAGAGATTTGGCCGTAAACCCCAACCTTGGCATGGCTTTGTTCTTGTGCGTTCGGTCTCTATGGACTTGACTCTTGAAAGGCTGGGCATTTGGTTTGCAGGTATCTATATATATATTTCTTTTTTTCTGTGTTTTTTTTTGGTAGTCTAATAATGGAGTTATAATGAGTTTTGTAACTTAGTCTAACTTAGTTTCGCAAAAGAATAGATGGAAACAAATGAAACCTAAAGACGTACCAGTGTCACTTTATGGCCGTTCATGTTGTTCCAACGTTGGTAGTGTTTGTCGACCACGGCCTGGCCGTAGTCCATAACAATAGAACTAATCCATAAGTACAGTGGTTCTGGTGCTTGAACTATTTATGTGTCTACTTCATATCATATATGTTGGATGATATTTTGGTTTTCTTTCCATTTCATTGCCTGAAATAAGATTTCCTATTATCTATTGAAATAAGATTGAACTATTTTATTATTAGGACTATATAAACACTTGAAAACATGTCTTTAGTCTTTTTTTTTTTTTCATTTGAATTAAATTTTGAGGAAATAATTAATTTTGTTAAACAAAGCTCAAGTTTACGGTATTTATATGATACCAAGTCAGTTGGATGATGCTTTCTATAATTTAGGTATTGAGTTAGTGTTCTTTGAATGGGTTTCATATCTTAGTTTTTATGATGATATGAAAGATGTTAAAATGTGAAACCAAGAACAAAATGTAAAAAAAAATAAAAAAGTAAAATTTACTTAGTTCACTCTAATGTCAATAGAATTTAAATGAAAAAGAAAACAAGCCAACATTTTATTAATTACAGTAATATAAAAGAAAAAAGAAACTTTATTAATTACAGTAATTAGGATGAAGAAAAACTTTATTTACTATTTACTATTTACTATGTATTGCAGGTCTGGTATGAATGGTTTCATAGGAAAGTTGATGTTGCTCATGCTAAAGAACACATTTGGATAATGAGGATTATGTAGACTGTTGTTGTAACCATTTTTCTGTTGTGGTTATCACCTCTTGCAGTTTATGTTGTATCATTTGGCTCATGCATGCTGATGAAGATAGAGCTTACTCCATTTTTTTCATTTATATGCATATATCTCTCTTTTTATTTTATTTTTATATATTTGTTTTAAAAATTTATGTGCTTGGCTTGCAGGTTAAGTGGAGGTTAGGTAGAGTTGGATCTTGGCCCTTAAGGCTCTAGATTTTGAACGAGGCTCTGATACCATGTGTAGTAACCGTAAAAAAGATACAAAATTTAATTCTAATTTAGCATATAATTCTTTCTTATACTAAAATAATTCAATCACCAACATTTGAGCGTATGATATTCGACAAATAAAAAATTAAAATTTTATCCACAGCATAAGAATTACTCAAACAAATAATTAAATTACCTCTCCCTGATGCTAATTCCCCCTTTGATCTTTTTGTTCGTTGCTGAACTGTGTCAAACACTTCCCAAACCTTGTTTCCACCCTGCCAACTAGGAAATCTTCCTAGCTGGAGGATATCATATGGATATCCTAGCCCTCGTGCCCAAAACCTCTAGCAAACCGGTGCCCCCTGTACTAATCCTTTGTCCGACTACCCAACTCAAACTCTGTCTAGCCAATTCGCAAATCCCAGAGAGCCCTCTCCCAAAATCCAAGTCGAATGATAATCCCCCAAAATCCATAAGCCTCCTCCGCTCATATCTCCCTTTCACCACCCTTTCTCCTCATTTATTTCTTTACCTACACATTTATTACCTTATCCACCTAGTTAATGCCCCTCATCCACTTATTCATGTTCCTTATCTGATTATTAATGCCCCTTATCCCCTCTGTATACGTAATCTTTAACTTAAACAATATAATTTATTAACCCTATTAAATTTATGACAATGTTCATTCAATGTGATAGGTAATTAATTTAATTAATTAATTAATCAAAATTATAACAATTAATTAACTAATAAATATTTAATTAATATTATTATGCCAATTTTTGTTTAGTTAAAACCATGTTAAGACAATTAATCACCTGATTAATTTTTCTTAATAATCCCTAAGCATATTTTCAACTAGGGTTGTTACACCTACTTCCATCTTCCTTCCCTATTATTCCTCTGGTAGACTCTCTTGGACTATCAACTATATTGACCTAACTCCAGATAGAACTTGTAAATGAAAGTGTCATCTATCTTGACCAAACTTCCCCAATAGGCTACTGACAGTCATCATCACGTGTCTAGGGGAGCATGAGATAACACCATCCTCCCATGACTCCAGATTTCAGAGGATACATGGTAGGAAATACCTCCACCCCTCCTAATAGAACTGGGGTAAAAAACCTACCATGGAGCATACAGTGGCACTGTGTTGTTGGGAATTGTTTCATCGTATATTCAATTTTAGGTAGTCTCGCCACCTAGAAAACCTGCACTTGTCCACATATCATACAAATGAATTTGAACCAACATAATTTCACATACTAATATTCATACCATACTATTTTGTGGTCGATGTCCACGAAATCGACCTTTTATTATCATTATCCTTAGGCTATTTCATAGACCATTGACCTATATATTAGTCTATAACACAAAGGCATACATAGTAATGCATTATTATTATGTAAATGCATTTAATCATATCCTCAATTCAATATCCATGTACCAACAACTTTAAATGTCAAAATTTTCAAGTTAGAAATAGGTTGCATAATATCCATCATAATTCAAATAACGATAAACATTCATAGAGTCGGCATTCACATAGGTCCATATGTCTAAAATTTCAAGTGTATCATTAATAGTTTCATAGTTAATAGAAAATAAAAGATGATTAGGCCTTCAATAATTCTAGTTGTCTAAGTCAGAAGGTGGAATTACATACACCCAATCTTCGAGAAACATATTCCTAAGGTGGTCAAAAAAAGTGAGGGATAATCTCATCGTAAGGTCTCTTCATCCTCCCAAGTAGCAGATCCTGGGATATACTCATCCCATTGGACCTTAACTTGGTCTACTAGACATTTCCTAAGTTGTCGAACCCTACGGCCCAATATGATTAATGGTTCGACCATGATGGTACCCATGTCTACGACCTGCGATTCCTTCCAATTCACTTTATGATATTTGTCAGCAACATAATGACGTAGAACAAATACATGAAAAACATTATGAGTTTTATGCAAGTGGGGTGGTAGTACGAGATGATAGGAAATGGTTCCAATTCTCTGTTGGATTTTGAACGGTCATATAAATCGAGGAGACAACTTTATCCCCTTCCTAAACTGAATGGTACTCTTATTAGGCCTCATACAAATGAAAGCTTGATATCCCACTTTATAATTTCAGTTAGTCCTATGTGCATCAATATAACAATTCTTTCTATCCCGTGCTTCCTTTAATCATTCCCTAATATGAATTACCCATTCCTCCATCTCTTGAATCAATTTTGGCCTGAGTGTTACTCGATCTTATAACCTTTCCCAACTCAATGGTGTCCTGCATGGCCTTCCATACAGAGCTTCATACGGTGGCATTACAATGGAGCTATGAAAACTGTTATTGTAGGCGAACTCTACCAAAGGTAGGTACTTCTCCCAATGGGTTTGATTATCCCTAGCATAAATCCTAAGCATGTCTTCCATAACCTTATTTACTCTCTTAGTTTTCCCATCTATTTCAATATGATATGTTTTTCTTAAGTTCAATTGAGTTCCCAACATTGACTGTAAACTTGTCCAAAACCTAGATGTGAATCGAGAGTCCCTATCTGAAATGATCTTCATGGGTAACCCATGTAGACAAATGAATTCACTTATAAACATACGTGCCACATCAATGACATCATAAGTATCTCTAACTGGAATAAAATGACCACTCTTGGTCAACTTATCAAATATCACAAGAATAGCATTGTGCTTTAGTGATGTGAGTGGAAATCCCATAACGAAATCCATAAAAATGACTTCCCACTTGGACATAAGAACATCATATTGTTATAGGAGACATGTCAAGTGGTGATTATCAACGTTCACTTGTTGTAACAACCCTCCTAACCTAGGACATCTACTCAGTCAACTGGTGAAGATTTTTTTTTTTCTTTTTAAAAGTGTGTGCGCGTGTGCAGACGAACAACCCCCTCTACTCTATGTCAACCTCGAACCAACAAGACGCAAGTAAGACGGGCACAATCATGACGACCCGACATGGCATAACGACGACAAGAAGCAACGCCCCGAACAGGAGGCGGGAACAAAGGCTATAGGAACAGACAGATATCAGGGTTAGGCGCCAGATGGTCACAAAATGGAAGAATCTGTCAGTAGAGTCGCAGTAGTGGAACTGTGCCTTTAAACAGCCCGAGACTACTGATACGGCCCAGAATGTGTCGCAAGAGTGGGACTGTTCCTTTAAACAGCCCGAGACTCTTGATACGGCACTAGATTCACTTCACCGGGTTACACACAGGCATACATACTAAGCTGCTAGAAGAGTCTATATCCCGACCGACACGACAGACTACACAACACAACCACCCAGTACTTACAAGACCAGGGACAAAAATAAGCGTGACGCACTGCATTCCTCTAATGAAGGCCATAACAAGTAACGACCCCATACCCTAATGGTAAACCTCGACATTACTCTCTCCTCCTTAACTTGCACTTCCTACCCGTTTATTACCAGACAATTCTAGTAACCTCACAACAAATTGCATTGCAATATCATTCATTAACCATATTAACATTCCATTAGTACTATTACTATTACGATTACACAAATTAATTGTCATTGCGACTCTTCCAATCTT